>APFE030663959.1:0-47019 GCA_000404065.3 Pinus taeda
CATGGAATGTTTGGAAAGACATACATTGGGAGATTCGCAGACATAAAAGATCCATTAGAAGAGGAAAATGAGCAAAAGAAAGCAAAAATATTGTGGAAGAAGACAATGATGAAACTCTAGAGGATGAAGAGTTTGGATTACGTGACATTGTTGATTAAATTTAAGTTATACTTGGAAATCAAGCTTTGCAATGTTTTGACTCTGACATTTTATGAAAAGAATAATCAATCAATTAAAGTTGTTATGTGTTCGATATTTGTAATTTGTGATTTTCGCATTGATTTTTATTTTTTTTTAAAAAATTGATTATTATTATTTTTTGACATGAAATTCATAAAAAAAACTTAACTATTTTTAGTTAAAATTTTTGTATAAAAATTGTGATTTTGACATGTCAATTCTAGCAAAACATTATCAAAACGTGTAGTTTTTTTGTTATATTTATGTTAAAAATGGTTATTTTTATGTCCATTGTTAAAAAATATTGGTTTTTAGAAACAATTATTTCATGTGGTTTGAAAAAATAATTAAGGATGTATAAATATGTAGATTATCTAAAATTCAAACTATCGACGTTGTAATTTGAAAATGCAAAACAATAAAAACCCCACTACAAAAAAAATAAAAAATAAAATAAAATAAAATAGTAAACAAGAAAATATGAAGAAAATGACCACTTCAAAAACTATCAAATTTACAAAATAATTATTTACATTTCATACACTAGAAAATTTAAATTCAAAAAATAGGTCTTTTAAAAAAAGGGTGTGATACAGAATAGTCACTTTTTAAAATCAGCATGAAAATTACTACCATTCTAAAATGTAATGTACATGAAAAAAATTAAAGTTCCAAAAACTATGCTCTAAAAAAGACATGTGCTCTGCATCACCCCTTTTCAAAATCAGGTCATTTTTTTGCTATCTCTACAAAACGAGTAACAGTATCAATTCCCGTTTCAAAGTTTACATTGTTTTTGATGCCCAAAATGGCTATCTGATACAGAGAAATGTTGGCAAAGAGTTAGTGAGAAAAATATCACACTAATTTGGAAGATCTGACATTGATCAGGGGCTGGCTGGTTGGCCTCACACCACCTCTGCGTAACTTCTGCGTCAATCCTATGAAAATATGTGTCACATTGGCTAGGCTTTGCATCGCCTCCTCTGTTGATCTCTTGTTGTCTGGAAATTTGACCTTCTAGCCCTCTAGTCTCACACCTCGACTACTGGCACTAGATCTCAACTCTCCCAGCTAGATTTTGAACTCCCTCCGAAGCTCTGCACTACCTTTGTGTGGCACATGTTGCCTCACTGAACTGCTCTATGCCCTCTCTACTTTGCACTCTTCAGATCTAGAAAAATCTCCTCCAAAATGCTATCCCTACCCCTCACAGCAAGAAGATCACTCGATCTCACTCCGACAACTCAATGCTACTACTCTTGAAAAATTTGATCTTTGATCTCTCATTCGATGTGTTCTCTAAGTGCCCATCAAACTCCTTCTTATAATATCTCATTGGAGCTCCAATGACCAATATTAAAACATAATCAAGGGCTAATATTAACTAGGAATTGATCCTCGTATTATTCTATAAGATTCACACCTAATTTAATTAATACCCTTTAATTAACCAAATTTCCTAAGTTTAGATTTATGGAACCATTTTAAAAAGTTAATTATTTTAATTAAATCATCTCTAGGTGGAATTTTCCCAAACTATTTCTGGGTATTAGGGAATGCATGCGTCTTAGCCTCTCTACAAAATATTGAGCCAAGAGCACATCTAATACTATAGAAACCAACACTCCCTCTTAGCGAGGAATGTCCTCTAGTGTTGCAACCCACTAAAGCATCACTTTGTCTCTGCACCATCTCATGTTGTGCTGCTAATGTCTGGATCTACTACCCACCAACTACTACACAACTCTGATATGAGATGTATCTATGTTCATTGCATCTGCACTGCAACCCTCTCTACACCTAATACTGTTGCAACTGTGACATTTGCAACGGAAAAGCATCCAAAATATTGAACCAGGTGTGTTCATTATGATGCATCCGTCATTCGATTTCTGACTACTTCTAGCCTTTGTGTTGTCACTAAAGCCTTTGTGCTGCTGCTGACTTTGTTCTATGCCAACTGCATTACTGTCAACTCTACTATGCACTACTTAGAATTCGATCGCTACTAGCTATTGCATCTGTCACTCTAGCACCTAACTACACCAACTGACACTAGTCCATCCTGCTACTACTGACTATGGGCTCTTATAGCAAGGTCTTGATCCAAGAGGTGGACTCCTCAAGGATCCTGCCCATCATGTATCTCTATGAGGCTACAACTCCAAATCACCCCACCTCACCCCTGGAGGCATCTCGACAATCATGGAAAACTCTTCCTCTAGTCTGGAGGACATCATGTTGATATCTGCGGATGCAACTTGGTGATCCTATTTCTCCTCCTTGTCCTTCTTTTTGAGAGAACACTGAGTGTTGTAGCGGCCCATCTCACCACACCTGAAGCACTTGATCTTCAAACTACCCTTCTTTCTTCTACGCTGCTCTTGTTTCCCCTTTGATGCAAGGGCCACATCCTCCTCTTCCTTCACTACTTTCAACCCACTACTGCTACTACCACTAATGGTGGCCTTCACCAGATCGCGCCTCATCTCCTCTTACTGCAGATCAACCCATACATGTTCCCAATCTTGTATTTTTTCTCTACCCAGGATGCTCTGGATGAAAAATTTCTAATCTTTTGAAACACTATTCAATGCTAATCGTACAAACTCTAAGGGTTGGGGTGTTGATCCTACTGAAGCCAGTTGATCTCGAGCATCCTGAAGCCTCGCAAGGAAGGGGTCTATACACTCCCCTTTCTGCATCCTAGTGCATCTCAACTTCTCCTCCAATTACATTGTATGTTGCTTAGAAGATCCTTCATACATAGTAGATAAGGCTTCCCACATCGATCGAGTAGTATCCTTACCGGATATATGGGATACTACATGATCTTGAACCCCTTCAAGAATGATCCTCTTATTCTTCGTCATGTTAGCCTTTTACTTCTTGAGTGGATTTTCATCAGTAAGTAAAACTACCACACTATTGAAATAAGTTTTGAGATCATATTCATTTAGAAGGCAGGAGATTTTAGCCTTCCAGATCACATAGTTGAAGGCTCCTTCAAAATGATGTTAATCTCTCAACCCTGTTGATTCCATCTCTCTAAAAATGTTGAATTCCTGCTCTTCTCCTCTACACAACTATTCACACTCCCTTCTTGAGTGAGAAAATCTGCACACAACTACTACAGCTATGCTCGGAAAATTTGAACTTATTGGCTAGAAGTCACTGTTATCACCCCAAGAAACTCTCCTAGGTTGTAGCTCGGAGATGCCTAGGAACATATAAATTCAACTTATTGTTGCAAATGGATGAATGGAAGGAATGATGCTTGTCCAAGCCAGATAACCACTTCTACTTTTCTTGACTCCAAACATGCGTGAACACCCCTAGACTACAAGGCTTTAGACCACCAACTACTCATAGTTTTAAGATAGGGTGAAAATGGAGAATACTGACCACACCAGCAGATGCACAAGACCATGTGATGGTTGGCTGCAACCAGTAAAGAAGTCTACAAATATAATCTACTAATGCACAGACAAGATGACAACTCTCTGGCACCAGATGAAGAGAAACCTGAATAACTTACTCAATGACACACAAGATTTTGACACAGAGGTAGGATGATAGCTACTCTAATTCTAAACATCAAGAGTTCAAGAATACAGCATATCAGGCACAGCTTGGAAGAGAGAATGAATGGAAAGTGAGAAATTAATAGCAAAAGAAGCTTGTATTAGTTGAAAATGAAGACGAGACACTGCAAGTATCAAAATAGTCATAGCCTCCAGAAGTTGAACCTTACATCAAAACATCAACCATCAACCTTGATTACATCTTGTTTCTGGGTATATATAGAGTTTCCATACAAAGGCACTTGGCCATTCTAGGTATGGAGGGGTCATAATTGACCACCAACCGCATTTAGTTGCCTAATGGAGCTTCTGAGTGCATTTGCTTGCTTTAGTAGATGAATTTGATCTTTTCTTGTGCTCTGTTGTCCTCTCAGGCAGCTGGAGTGCTTTGTATCAATGAGGCCCCATAACTATTAAATGCAGCTACCTGTTCGTGCCTCGTCCTTTCCCTCCTCGGCCATATTGTCTGTTAAATATAGTGGTTGAGGAGCAACTACAAATGGTATTGGAGACCAGTCACCTTCGTCCTTCGAGCACACAGAATAGTCAAAGGACGTGGACTGCGTAGTGGGTGGATGAGTCGGATGAAGGAGCAAGATTAACCGTCGGATCGAGCAAATAGACGACGGGGATGGTTTGGCAGGGGCTATCAAAAGAGATGAGAGTGAAATGATCGTGGGTCATTGGATCTCAAGCAGATAGATCCAATAGTGGGCGGGCGGAGAAGGTGCGTGGATGTTATCGGGCGGGAACGTGGAACCGGGTAGTAAGCGGTATTGCTCACATCGGCTTAGGGCGTTGGGTGGTAAAAGGGGAACGGTGCGCGATTCCACTCAGAGTGTGACGCATGGCAATGGAGGAGAGAGGAAACCACTCTCCATCGCGCGTTAATGCCTCGACACTTCGTGGACGCGGGGAGAGAGAATGTCGTCCGATCGTGGCAGAGATGATCGGACGGTGGGGATTTGATCGCATGGGTGACTTTATTTGACATGATAGGAGCTGTCGAATCAGCAAGAAGAGTCAACGGCTATGATTTAAAGGTGATGCTGGGGTTATGGAAGCACATGGTCATGTGGACCCAGCTTTATGAAGGTTTAAGCTTTGCGTTCGGGGCTTGAGGAAAAATAGAGGTAACGGGGTGAGAGGGAGTAAGTGGAGTAAAGGAGGAGAAGGAAGATGGTCGTTGTGAACTTTATTTTGAGCATAGTCAATATGGCCAAGCTTATATTTAGCCTCCAAAAACCACATTAATGTAGCATGGCTAACACTGGCTCCTTCTGGGGATGAGAGCCTCCCTATGAGGTCTCAAGAACTATAGACCATTGCCTTTCCTGTCAAAACCAGATGAGAAAACTTTCCTAGTGTTCCATTGGGCATGGAGTCTAATTAAGCTTACACTAAATTGATAAAACAACATATTTACAATTTTAAGGCCAAAAGACCTTAAACATCATAAACTTTCAGAAAATGTCCATTGATTGGACCATCAAAAATTGTTTCTCCTTCCAAACTTTGTAGCATGAAGGTATTGTTCTCTTGAATCTGATTGATGACAAAAGGTCCAATCCACAGAGCATCAAACTTCCCATGGTTTCCTTTCTTCTCTTTTAGTGCATCCCACTTAAGAACCAAATCTCCAACCTAAACTTTATCTACCTTTGCCTTCCTATCAAAGGCTTCCTTGGTTCTCCTTTGATTTGTTGTAGACTTCTCAACCAACTGTTCTCTTATTTGATGTACTTCTACTAAATCAATGATCCTTTTTTCCATGTCCTCTACATCATCCTGCTCTTCCTGCAAGAACTTTGCAACAGGGAGGGTTAACTGAATTGGGAACATAGCCTCAATCCCATATACCAGCTTGAATGGAGAATTCCCTGTGGATTTCTTGGTGGTCACTCTGTCAGCCCACATCGCATACTTGAGCTTAGAATCCCAATTTTTTTTGTTGTCTTCTAACGGCTTTTTAATTATCCTTCTGAGGCTCTTGTTGGAAGATTCTGCTAGACCATTGCCTTGAGTGTAGTATGAGGTGGAATGAACTAGCTTAATGCCCATTGAATCACACATGTCCACCAACTATTTTTCCCTGAATGCCGCTGCATTGTCTGTAACCAGTTTAGGTGAACAACCAAACCTAGTGAAGGTATTCTCTGTTAAGAACTTCATGACCACATGGTGATCAACCTTTCTGGTAGGGATGGCCTCAATCCATTTAGTGAAGTAATTAGTGGCCACTAAGATCCATCTGTGCTCGCCATTAGAATGTGGATTGATTTCTCCAATGAAATCCAAGCCCCACTGTTGAAAAGGGCCACTAGCATGTATGGGTTTTAAGGGCAAGGACTTCAATTGTTGCCTCCCTTCAAATCTTTGCCATCTGTCACAAGATTTAACAAATGAAAAGACATCAGAAAATAAGGTGGGCTAGTAGTACCCAGCTCTGAGAATCTTGTGGGCTGTAGTTTTCCATTAGTGATGTCCGCCACATATGCTGGAATGAAACTGTTGCATAACCTCCGTGGTTTTTTCTTTGTCCAGACACTTCAAAAGAATTCTAGAGGGGTCCCTCCAATAGAGCAGATTTTCAGGAATGCAATATCTAGCTGCCCTGATCTTAATAGTTCTAGCTTGGCTTGAACTTAGGCCTAGAGGCACTTCTAGCTTCAACAATAATTGAGTTATGGTAGAGTACCATTCACAAGAAGCTATATTTTCTACCAATGACTGTTTTTGCTTTGGTTCAACTGTTTCCTCTATTGTCTAACCATCTTCTAAAATTGTGCTTATCAAATTCATATCCAGCATTCTGCAATTTTCTTCAGCCATTAATATAGCAAGGCCCTGACCTCTAACAAGCTTGGTGGGCTTCACCTCTATGTTGAATTCAATTAGTTTTGCAATCCATTTAGCCCTTCTTCCATCAGCATCAGGCTGCGTTAGGACATCTTTTATTGAAGCAGAGGGTACATATGCAATTACCTTGGAATGCAGAATGTAAATCCTGAAAGCTTTCAAGGATTTGATAAGGGCATATGCCTATTTTTCAATGATATCATACCTCAGCTCAGCATCCCTTAAGGTTTTTCTGAAAAATGCCACTAGATGGTCTGAGCCTTCCTCATCTAATTGCAATAAAACTGCTGCAAGGGTATCATCTGAAGCAAATGAAAACATATAGAAGTCCTTGCTATAATTTGGGCTGAGCAAAGTAGGAGCTTCCATAATAGCTCTCTTAATGGTTTCAAAGGATCTTCTTGTTGCATCAGTCCATTTGATTTCTGATCCCTTTTTCAACATGGAGATGATGTGTTTTACAAGTTTTGCAAAATTAGGAATAAACCTCCTTACAAAATTTATCTTGCCCAGAAAGGACTGGATATCCTACTTTGATCTTAGGACAGACAAAATCTGTATTGCTCTTACTCTTTATGGGTCAATTTTGACACCTGCAATAGAAAAAATGTGTCCTAACATCTTGCCCTCTTCTAAAGAAAACTGTGACTTTTTAGGATTGACTGAAATCCCAAACCTTCTGCACTTCAGAAACACATTCTTCAAATGTTGCAAATGGTCTTGATGGCTGCTGGAGTATGTTGTTATATCATCAAGGTAGATAAGGACAAACTTATCCTTCTCTCCCACAAATTCTATATCCGTTTCTCTCTGAAAGGTGGCTCCAGCATTCATCAGCCCAAAAGGCATCTTGGAATACATAAAAGTGCCCCAAGGAGTGGTGAATGAAGTCTTCTCTTGGTCATCTGGATGCACAACAACCTGGTTATACCCTAAAAATCCATCCAGGAAAGACATTACTTTGGCTCTTGAGCCCATTGCGCATTGTTCGGCAAACACAACTACCAGCACTGGTACTTCATCACTGTGGCATTTTCTCAGTACCTTCTTGGCCAAGAGTTGGGTGGCAATGTGCAACCCTTTATCTTTGATACTGTTGATGGCATAACCCCTCTTTTTCTTCTCGAGCTTATATTTTTTCTTTATGGCTTCCACGAGAGCCAAATCACTGCTTTTTCCTGCTATCGTCGTGGGGTCCTTTCCCTTACAGGGAAGCCAAGAAATTATGTGGATGAGAGCCACCGTGATGGGAATAGGCTCCTCCAGCCATAAGTACCCATCATGCACCAGGCAAAGCAGTTGCCTAACGAAGAAAATGGTGATGGGCACGTGGTGAAAGTGTGGTATCCATAGTCGATGAAGCAATCTGGCCTTCTCCACACCACGCAGCCATTTTCGTGGCTCTAATGTTATTATTGGCCCCTCCATGCTCTGCTTCATGAGGCTCTCCATCTCTAAGTGTGGGAAATTCTAGCTATCTGCGAGGTCCCAATATTTGAACTTCATTATGGGCATGTGGCCCAGGTGCAAGCCCTCAAACACCATTCCATCAGGGAGGAGTGGGGTCTGGAGTGCACTCTTTGTGGCATCCAGATCCTTTGGTATCTTAGTTTTCCCTTTTCGTGGAGGGACTACTCAGGAAATTTCGCTGCAGAGCGCATTGGTTGGATATCCTCTTCCATGTCCTCTGCTTCCTCTACATCAGCAATCAGAGCCTGTAGGTCCTCCTTTTCTTCATCCATCTCAATGTTGATAGCCTTGCCCTTTTCTTCCATTGAGAGCTTACCGAACCGCGGATTCCTTGGGGACATGCAGACTGGTCCCACTGCCTGTTTATCTTTTTTCGGTCTCGGCGTTCGAGGTGATTTCGGGATTTCCAACGCAACCCCAGTACCTTCGGGAACATCGTATACCATGGGATTCTATCCGGTCTCATCGGCAGTTCCTTCTGCAAATCCCAAATCTCTCCTAGTAACTGCCATCTTGTTTGAACTGTATGTGGTCTTTCGTGAACTTAGGGGCTCGAATATCGCTCAGTGCTCAACACTCTATGCTCTAATCAACTACCCAAATCTCAAGTGAACAAGTGTTGTCTTGTGGCTAGCCCCTAGAGCTTTATACGCCTTTTGAATTCAAATTTGACTGTTCCCCCCAATTCCAGACCATCAATGCTTTCTTGGCGGCAGATTTTCCAAAATCTTGCCCATAACTATTGTCTTAAATGTCCGTTGCCCGCTCCATTTGGCCTCAAACTGGACATCTCATCGTGAACAGTGACACCAACAGTCACTTCCCAGCCTACCCACGCGACAACGCAGCCCCCCGTGCGCGAGCGCGAACCTTGTGACATGTTGATTCCGCGCGCATCTCCCTTATTGTGCAACTCCCAAATAGACTCTTTTATAGTCCCGCACTCTCTTTCAACTGCCTAGAGCGCTGAGACTATGCTTCCTACAGCTAGTCAGGTGTTCACACCACTTGTGCAAGGCTTCAACTCGCCTTCTAGTATAGTCTGTGAAAAATCTTCATTTGTCCCTGTGACAGTCGATGTCACGCGCTCTTCTTTACGTAGTGCGTCCCCTTGGCTACTGCGGTTGGTGATATGCGGACCTAGCCATGGCAGCAAACTAACTAATTCTCGGCGATAGTCTTCTAAATTGTTCGAATGATTGTACACACCTTGCCTCACCATCCTTGGTCTGTTGACAAGAAATGCTCCCTTTATTTCGTTTTCCAGACTCTTGACCTCTGCGTCTATTAAAATGCCTTTCTTCCTTAATCGTACCCAGTCTGATTCAAGCTTGTGAAGTCTATAGTTTCCCAGTAGAATTGCTTTCTAAAGCCTTATGTGTTTGACCTCGCGTAGCTGTGTGATTTCTTCGTCCTGGGCTACCCGTACTGTCACATCTGCGGACGTTATTACGTGTGTATTCCTCTTTGCATTCTCTTCAGAAATTATGGTCCCTACTCTGTTCCGCACCTTTGGAATCGTTTCAACGGTCAAGGTTTTGCACATGGTCCTATAGGCCCATAAGACCATTGGTACGCATAAGTCCCAATCAGTGCGCCTCGCCTAATGAAACTTGTTTAGTACTTCGTACACCCTATCGAATGCTTCTTCATTGATAGTTGGTAGTGCGCGTCACCTTTCCTGCTACTGTGTTTTGTTCTGATTCTCTATTCTGGGAGTGGTGTGCATTGGTGCAAGCTGTACAACATATGTCTGTACCCATCGGGAAAGGTGGGAATGCAAGTTGTTCCACCCTGGTGACTAGCTCTCATCCTGAGCTGGGGTTTTCAAAATCGTAGGCACATCATCCTTCTACATTCGCGCTAGTCCTCAAAACTTCCTTGATGCATACCCCACCATCGTGCGGGCGTTGCGCACAGCGCCCAATTCAAAGCATCGAACCGCTGTTGTTCTGGTACTGCACTTTCAAATTTTTTCAGGAATGCATCCACTGCTATCAACCCATCATATGTAGGTAGCTCCCTTACCTTTTTTGTCACGCAACGCAGTGATCTAACCATCATGTTGCAATTAAGTGTTGTTACTTCGTGCAGCCGATTCTACCATCACTCTATCTCTTCGCCTAAATCCAAAGTGCAGGAGCTTTCGTGCTCCCACAAAATCCTTCCATCTGCAGTTGGATTCACCCAATCCTCTTCTCGCATGGTTATCTTGTAAATACAATCGAGATCGTCATCACTATCATTGTCACGCACCGGTACAGTGTATCGCGCTCCTTCGGTTGGACCTAGCAGTACTACTACACGTAATGACTTTTTTTCAAAGATCATTTTGTTCTTCTTCAGATTTATGACTCCATTCATATCGGTGGCCTAGTCTATTCCTAGTAGCGCAGGATAGGGATTACTGTCATCGACAATCTCTATCACTTCAAAATCCGCCTGCGCGCTCGCACCTTCAATATCTACTGTTACCCCTTGCAATCTTCCCATGGGCAAGATATTCTGTTGATCTAGGTGGATATTGGTGGCCACCCACCAATTCCACTTGGACCCCCACCATTGCTTCTTTCAGTTTTTCAGTTTCCTTAATTGTAGCACAGTTTACTATTTTTAGCAGTTTTTCGGGTCCTAAACTTTCGGAGCCGTTTTGAGGCCCTAAACAACGTTTTTTTGGAAATATGCCGCCAACGATTTTTTACCTAAAATTATCTTCTTCGTCGTAGTCCTCGGAGAGATTTTTCCAACGGGCTGTCATGCACATCAAACAGAGATAATATGACCAAGTCACGGCCTTAGGAAGTTGGCTATCCAACTCACCCCAACGGGGCCCATCAACTCTTGGTGTTACATCTCCTCAAGTTAGGGTTTTGGTTGTTTAGGGTTTTCTCTTATTGTTCAATAATAAAAAGGCCCTTGAGCCTCATTGTAATTCAGTTTAGAGGCATGTAAACACCACATATCTTCTAAGAGATAAGCTATCATCGCCTTAGCTGGTGTATTTCCATTTCTGTTTGTAAGCATATTTCAGTATTTTACATTAATGAAATGAAGTATTATTTCTGTTGCATCTCTGTGTTTATGGTTATCTCTGTAATTTGTTGCATTCTTGTTTAAATCCGAAACAGAGGTATCAGAGCAATCTACTTTTTTTCTATGTTTTTCTTTGCGTGTCCCCAACAAGGTCGGGATATAAGGAGTTAGGGCTAGAACTGGTAGAACCTTTGCAAGACCAGCCTTGCAAATCTCAATGACCTCCCATGGTGGATGAAAAGAAAGATGAGGGGGCAGGAGATCCTATCAAAATCTTGCTCAAAGAAGCCCTCGAGCGACAAAGGAATGTGATGATGGAAAACTTTGCCTAGATCCTTCAGCGGCTACCCAAGGGCAACGCATCAGCTTCCAACAGCTACTCTAGAAACACGACACCGTTTAAGGTACAAATTAATTTTAAAATCCCCATATTTGAGGGTCAGATAGATGCAAATGTCGTCAATAAATGGTTAAATATGCTAGAGGGTTATTTTTCTGTTCATGATTTTTCCAGATGGGAAAAGATTATTTTCGCTCTTCTCAAAGCAGCCCCCCATGTCAAGGACTGCTGGGAAACCTACTGCGAGCAAAAGGATGAAAGTATAGGCTCACTATTTTTAGCCACACCCACTTGGAATTCATTCCGAGATGCCATCAAGGAGCAGCACTACCATATCGGAAGCTATGAGGATCAATACATAAAGTGGACCACACTATAGCAGGGAAGGGACCAAGACGTGCCAGAGTTTACCAATATTTTCCATACCCTTCGCATAAAGTTAGGAATCAAGGATTCAGAGCAACATTTGGTACTCAAATACTGTGGCTGCTTGCATAAGTACATCCAGGAAGAAATAGAATTCCTGAACATCTCCTCACTCGGCACAGCATACCAATATGCCGTTAAGGTAAAGCAAAAGTTTAAACAGAAGAAGTGAGACTTTGGATCTACAAATCCGAAGCAAGGGAAAGGTGCCCCTAAACTGCAAAAGAAAGGACAAAGCAAGGCGGGGCGACCCAAGACAACCCGCCAAAGTTGCAAGCAAAGAATAGCATCGCGAAGCCAAAAAAGGACACGGGAAAGTGGTGTGAGTTCCATAAGAGCTCCACTCACAACATAAGTGAGTTTCGGGCCAAGCAGTCACTAGTGGTCGAGCTAAATTTTCAGAATCAGATGCATGTTCCGACTCTAAGTCAGAACCCGAAAAGGGGAATGACAAAGGGAAGCATATTATCAATACAGAGCTCAACTCCACCGTTGCCACCACGAAGATCCAGAAGGAGGAACCAGAAGATCCATAGGAGGAGGAGCGTCTCTTCCACTCTAAGATGTGGGTAAAGGGCTCCCCACTACAGTTCATTGTTGACAGTGGGAGCCAAAAGAACCTCATTTCGGAAGATGTCGTGAAGCAACTGGGCTTATCAACCATAGCACATCCACAAACATACATCATCGGGTGGCTTCACCAAGGATGGGATATTCGCGTGAGCCAACAGTGTCGCCTTCCATACAACATCAAGCCCTTCACGGATGAGGTATTGTGTGACATTTCTCCCCTTGAATTTTGTGATGTAGGAAAACCATACTTGTGGAAGCGACATGTTGTGTATGAATCAAGACCTCGTGTTGTTATTTTTACTTTGGGAAATAAGTTGTACATGATACCGAAGGTAGCACCGCATACCGCCATCTCTTTAGTTACTACAAAGCAATGTAGTAAGCTCATTTCCAAAGCCGAGAAATTTTTTTTCCTGATGATACGCCCTCAAGGAAAGAAGAAGACGATGGCCATGAGCTCTAGACAGGACCTCTCCGCACGATAACTACAGATAGACAAGGTCTTGGAGGAGTATGAGGACATCTTCACCTCCCCCATAGGGGTTCCTCTACACTCTCAGGTCAAGCACTCCATCGAACTGACCCCACGTGCACCGCTTCCCAATGGAGCAATCTATCGATGCTCCATTCTAGAGAATGATGAAATCAAGAGGCAGATTCAGGAGCTGCTGCAGAAAGGTCGCATATGTCCGAGTTCATTGCCCTATGGGAGCCTGATCGTGTTGGTACAAAAGAAGGATGAGACTTGGAGACTCTGTATTGACTATCAAGCATTGAACAAGATCATTGTCCATAATAGGTACCCAATCCCATGGATTGATGATCTCCTAGACCAACTGAAGGGGAAAAAACATTTCAGCAAGATCAATTTGAAGTTAGGATATCACCAAGTACCAATCGAACCCCCGATGTGTGGAAGACTGCTTTCAAAGCTAAGGAGGGCCTTCTCAAATGGTTGGTTATGCCTTTCGGATTAATGAATGCTCCTGCAACCTTCATGAGGCTAATGGATGACTTCTTGCGTCCATTCACCAACTCATTTGTAGTGGTATACTTAGATGACATCCTGATCTTCAGCTAGAGTTGGGAAGAGCACCTCCACCACATCCGACAAGTTCTCCAAACACTGCGGCAACACAAGTTATGTGCCAATTTGGAGAAATGCACTTTTGGCATAACCCAGGTTCAATATCTGGGATACACTATTGATGAAAAGGGGGTGCATGTGGATCCAGCCAAGATCCAAGTCATTCGGGATTGGCCATCTCCAACCACTCTGATAGAGGTCCGCAGCTTTCTACGTCTTGCAAACTTCTATCGCAGGTTCGTGTTGGGATTTCTCATATCACTTGGCCCTTAAGTCAAGTCACCAAGGGAGGAGAAAAAGTAAAATTCTTTTGGTCTGAATCTCAATAGAAGGCATGCACAAATTTGAAAGATCGCCTCTTCTCGGCACCAGTTCTCACATTACCAGACTTGCAACAACCATTTGAGGTCGAGATAGATGCCTCTGACTATGCTATTGGGACAGTCCTTACTCAACACGGGCATCCAGTGGCATATCACAGTGAGACACTTTCAGAAAAAGTCTGGAAGTATCCCACTTATGACAAAGAGATGTATTCCATTGTGCAAGCCTGCCGACAATGGAAGCATTGCATTTTGGGGAAGGAAACGTCATCCACATAGACCACCGACCCCTATAGTTCATACAGACCTAAGGGAAATTGCAGAATGATCGCCATCAGAAGTGGTCCACATACCTACAACAATTCCATTTGAATATCAAGTATAAGAAGGGCAGAACCAATAATGTTGTAGATTGCCTCAGTCGACCACCGATCATGGCGTTAACCACCGTGCTCAATTCTTGTGGGAACGAGACTTATGATTGGCCAATTCTCTACAAAAGTGACCCAAAATTCAACCACACATACCAAACACTCTTGGAGGGTCAACATGTTCCATATTTTCACCTCCAGGATGCCTTGTTATGCCACCTAGGTCACCTTGTGTTCCTTCAAGCGAGCGTGCCAAGATGATTTGGGAAGCACACTACAGTTGGGCTGCTGGGCATTTCGGGGTCGAGAAAATAGTGGTAGTACTGGAGAAGTATTTCTATTGGTCGAATCTTCGACAGGATGTCAGGAAGTACATCAGATCATGCACTCCTTGCGCCATTGCCAAACCGACCATCAAGAAGAAAGGCCTCTATACCCCACTGCCTACCCCTAGTCGACCTTGGGAATCCATCTCCATGGATTACATGTTAGGCCTTCCTTCCACTAAGCATGGAAACGACTGTGTTTTTGTGGTCATCGATAGGTTCTCAAAGATGGCCATTATGGAGGCCTGCAAGAAGAATATCATAGCCGAAGCCACTACTAAACTCTTCTTTGAACAAGTGTGGGTACACTTTGGGATCCCACAGTCTATCATCTTAGAACGGGACAGCAAGTTCCTCAGTACATTTTGGTCCAGTCTCTGGTCGATGCTGGACACCAAGCTCACTAAGTCCGCAACCTTCCATCCTCAAACTGATGGCCAAATAGAGGTTGTCAATAGTATGATCATACACATTTTGTGCATGTACAACTCAAGGCATCCACACACATGGGACAAGAACCTCCCCTATGTTCAAAACAGCTACAACTAGGCTCTCCACAGCTCGACTGACCACAACCCTTTTCAGGTGGGCTTAGGATTCCAGCCACTATGTCCCATTGATGTGGCCATGCCATTTGCAGCTACTCACACAGATTCGGCTCATGTCCAGTCCAAAAAAGATAAGGCAAACAACCTCATTGAGCACATCCAACATATTTGCCAGTAGGTCCATGACATTTTGGAGAAATCAAATGCAAGTACAAGCAGTGACATGACCAACACAGGGGCCACACAAGTTTCAAGTGGGCGACAAAGTCTGGTTGCATTTGCAAAAGGAACGCCTTATCGGATCCTATCAGAAACTCAGACCACTCAGATATGGTCCTTACACAATTACCAAGGCTGTGGGAGACAATGCATTTGAGCTCAACATTCCCCCATTCCTTGGCCTGCACCCAGTGTTCAATGTGGATCACCTTCGGCCATAATTTACACCATTACTAGACACATCCAACATTGCAGAACAAATCACACCCACATAGTTAAATCCAGATTGCATGGAACGAGCTGCAACTGATCGGATCATGGACACACAGATCAAGCACACTCGCCAGCAGAATATCCAACTGTATCGAGTTGTCAAAGTAGGCCAACTCCTTCACCAGGGCAAGTGGCTCACCAAGGACCAAGTTCAGCAGAAGTTTCCTCATCTCATGGAGGAACTCAACGCAATGGGGACCATTGCTTCCTAAGGGGGGAGGAATGATTCAGGTGGATATTGGTGGCCACCTGCCAATTCCACTTGGATCCACACCATTTCTTCTTTCAATTTTTCAGTTTTGTTAATTGTAGCACAATTTACTATTTTTAGCAGTTTTTCGAGTCCTAAACTTCCGAAGTCATTTTGAGGCCCTAAACGACGTTTTCCGGAGCTATTTTGAGGCCCGAAACGACGTTTTTTTGGAAATCTACCGGTAGCGATTTTTTGTTTAAAATCATCTTTTCTGTCGTAGTCCTCGGAGAGATCTTTCCAACGGGCTATCATGTACATCAAACGGAGATAATATGACCAAGTCACGACCCTGAGAAGTTGGCTGTCAAACTCACCCCAACGGGACCCATAAACTCTTGGTGTTACATCTCCTCATGTTAGGATTTTGGTTGTTTAGGGTTTTCTCTTATTTTTCAATAATAAAATGCCCTTAAGCCTCATTGTAGTTCAATTCAGAGGCATGTAGCTGCCACATCTCTTCTCAGAGATAAGCTACCATCGCCCTAGCTGGTGTATTTCCATTTCTGATTGTAAGCATATTTCAGTATTTTACATTAATGAAATGAAGTATTATTTCAGCTGCATCTCTGTGTTTATGGCTATCTCTGTAATTTGTTGTGTTCCTATTTAAATCTGGATCATCTATTGGTTTTCCATTCGTAACTGAATAGGAGACCATTGTAGCGTGGGCCTTCCCATGCATTCCCATGTTTGTTTTGGTAGTACATTTGCATCTGATCCGAGATCCAGGATTACTTGATCCATTTCATACTCGCCAATTTGCACAGTCAACCTCATTTCCCTTCCTGGGCGCAACGCATGCTTTCTAAATTTCCGGACCACGCATGGTTCTCCTGACCCCGTGCACCTAGTGATAAGTTCCTGTAGTCCCTTTACTACCTTGCTATCACGTAGCAGTTTCATGCATGTCTCCAGAAAGGTAGTGAGCATTGAAGGATCCATCCCTAGTTCTACTTGATCCTTACTACCTGAAGTGGAGGCCTCCATGAAGCTCTTCTTAGCTTCCATGAATGTCTCCTTCGCGCGTTCTAAATCAAATTCAAGTTCCTTTGTAAGAGCCTTGCGAACCCATGCACTTTCTTCTGATTGCTTATCTTTATCATTGCCAATGGTCATACTATTCTTGAGCATCATGTTTACATTTGGGTCTTCTTCATGCGGCTCAGACCTCATCAGCTACAAATTCTGAGTCAGAGGGGGCTAAAGTACCCATTTTTTGCACAGTCTCGCTATCAATGTAGGGAAGTATTCTGCCTCATGATCAAACTAAGTACAATACAAACATGATTTCCTTGTCGAGTTTGTACAATCGCGAGCAAAGTGTCCCGACCCTCCGCAATTGTGACAAATTAGTTGTTTGTGACCCCTTCTTGGTTGATCCAGATTTAAACAGGAATGCAACCAATTACAGAGATAACCATATACACAAATATGCAGCGGAAATAATACTTCATTTCATTAATGGAAAATACTGAAATATGCTTACAATCAGAAATGGAAATAAACTAGCTAGGGCGATGGTAGCTTATCTCTGAGAAGAGATGTGTAGGCTACATGCCTCTGAACTGACTTACAATGAGGCTCGAAGGCCTATTTATTGTTGAGAAACAATGAAAAACCCTTAACATTCCAAAACCTAACCCTAGGAGATGAAACGCCAAACTGTGGGCCCCGTTTGGGGGTAAGTTGGTACATCAACTTCCCGGGGTCGTAACTTTAGCATATGATCTCCGTTTGACGCGTACAATAGCTCATTAGAAAGATCTATTCGAGCACTATCATTGTTGGAATGGCAACACGGTCCATGTTCCATGGACCCGTGTTGCCCCTGGAATCCCAAAAAACGTCGTTTAGGGCCTCAAAACGGCTCCGGAAGTTCAGGACCCGAAAAACTGCTAAAAATAGTAAGTTGTGCTACAATTAAGGAAACTGAAAATGCTGAGAAAGACAATGGTGGGGGTCCATGTGGACTTGGCAGGTGGCCACCAATATCCACCTGGATCATTGGTCCCATTCCTCCTCGACCTTGACCGCGCCCGTGAAATCCAATGCACGAAATTCCTGCATTTGGGTTGAGGGCTCATGTTTCAGTCTGCACCCTATAAGCAAGAGTCTGATCCATCATTAGTTCGTAGCTTCTACAAGTGTGCTCATCATGGCCTATCGACTTGCAGAAATTACAAAACAATTGTTAGGATGTCTACGTATACTTTTGCAATAGATGACAATTATCCATAGTGTGTTTTCCTCCTATTTGATAGATCACGCACCATAATGCAGGCATCGCGCTTGGTCCTACCTATGCCTCAGGCCTTAACGACATCAGCCCTCCGCCTACCAAGTAATTCGCGAACACTAGACAGTGATCCTTGTCATGCCCCTGGCCTTTGCATTTTATGTACCATACCTCCTCGCGCGCCTCTGGCCAAGGTGTCCTATCATATTTCAAACTCTGCATCTCTAGACACAGATTTTGCAGTTGTGCGTGGATTTGTTGGACTCCCAAACCAGGGACTTGTATGGGGGTCTCATGCAATCTCATTGCCATCTCCAAAGCTTCAGCCTGGGTGGAAAGCTTTTGTTGTGACAACGTCATCCTTAAGTGTGGCGTTAGTGATGCTACAAACCATGTGTAGTGCTATCCATATGTTAATGTCATGTTGGCTGCGCAAATCATACCCTTTAGTCTTTGGTCCAGATCCCAGGGGGTCTCGCTCGAGAGCATCATGATCTCTTTAAACCTGATGATTGATTGTGTTTCCGACTTTGGCCTACTAAATTCCTTGTTCAACGCAATCTGGATTTATTTGATTCCTGTATTCAAATGGTCATTAGAATGCTTGATGTACCATGCTAATGCACGATCCTGCAACGCGCTCACCAGCATAGCCTTATTGATATTGTCATCCACGACGCCTTGTGCTTCCCATACTGCCCTTACCATGAACTAGAATTGGTTCGGATCTTCATTCCCTACTCCTCTGAATACCGATAGTTTGATCACGCTTGCCATATTGAACTATGGTGGTGGCGGAGGTGGGGTGGGTGAAGATGGAGGTGAGGAGGGTGAGACAGGTGGCAGTGTAGGTGGAGGTCGTAAGTGTGGAATTCACTACCTTATCAGACTGACCACGCTTCTTAGAGAAACTTTCGCAAGCTCTTCCTCACTTTCCTGTGAGGGGGAAATGAAATTAAGGGACTGGTTTATAATTCTTCACTACTTCCGCTTCTGGAGATCTTCCCACTTCGCGTAGTCCCAAACATTAATTTATTCACATAACCCGCTTTTCACACAATAGCATCTTAATCCAAGTGTCCAAAGATTTGATATACTTACCTCGCGGTCCCTTGAGGAAACATCGCTCCACCTCATTATAGCTGACAGTCGTATTTACCATGAACTCAGTGATAAATCCTCCTATAATTTGGTCGAGCCAATGGTCCACAGCTCGCGCGATATTATCTCCTGATGCTTCTAGTCTGCGCATTAATTCCATAGTCCACTCGATTGGTTTGTCGAGCCTACACGTTCCCTGACTGTCTGCTAGCTTTGCGATCCACTCATACAACTCAGAAGGAAAGGATGCAAAGAAAATTTCGTGGATTTCCATATACAAGTAGCGCTCCAATAACTGTTCCTTATATACTCGCAGATTTCTGTTTTCCTGTGTTGGGAACTCGTGAATCTTCTTCTCCAACCACCATCCAATTTATTTCTTTATTGGATTCCAGTGGCACGACATCAAACATCCCTTATGCAGATCTCGGTCTCGGCAACGGAACCATTTGTTGGCATGTATGGGCCTAACCCAGGTTTAGAGGTGATTTGGCCAAACAAATCCCGGTACTACTGGCCCTTTCAGCAACAGTCCGCAGAGTGTGGACTGAGGTCTCACCCGAAGTAGTATGGGAGGGTGCTAGAACTAGGTTTCCGCACCCTAGGGATGTCTGATGAGCTCTGGTGGTCCGTACATGTCGCTAAGTGCATCTATTAGTCCCTCGCAATATGTGATGATGCCTTCACGCAAACCTACTCGGGGCGTGATCCGTATTATTACCCAAGTCCCTTACTATTAACCTGTTATTACCTGATTACTTAGCTTATCTGTGTAAGTCTAGTGATAATTAATAGTATATCCAACATTCATATAACTGCGCATGATAAACAAAACAGTATAAATATATAGAATGCAATATACAAGCAGATGCATAGAAATTGGAATCAACTTCTCTTTATTATTCTTCGTTCAAGGTTATAGACTCGACACCACCCTGCACACTCAGCTACAGGGGTTTGCGCACTCAGCTGTGGACTCTACTAGGCCTTTTCACACTCAGTTGCAGAGCCTCTTCCTACCACTATGACCCAATACTGATCTGAAAATCACTTATGTATGATCTCAGTTAATTAATATAGGTATTACAGACTCATGTGCTAGTGTGTGTGTCCATATTATCTTAGGCAATGGATCAATAAGATTGAAAAATAAATAGACACTGGAAAACAATAAGAGAAACACAGCAAGCAAATGCAAAACACAACAATTTAATAAGGAGTTCACCCAATCCTCCTGGGCTACGTCTCCTAGTCCAACTTTTAGTGGTGGCATTCTTTTATTGTGTCTTTAAGTAGAATTTTGACAATGAGGAGCTCAAATTGAGTCTCCTGGAACAGATGATGCTTAGTAGGGTGGTATTTGGATTCCCCAAGCCACTACAGTACACAGACTCCCCCTTATCAAGTCTCCACCTCAAACTGGTCTTAATGGGATGAGTCCAATTTGGTACTCAGTTCCTGACAGATATCCTCACAAGGACTGCTTGAACCTCTCAAGCCAGGTTCTTTCTGCTCGATGTTACCTTAGCTCTGCAAGTCAGCTCGACTTCCTCTATTCTCTGCTTCTGTCTCATTGTCTTCTTTTTTCACTGTGTCCTCTGCTCTTTGTCTGTGTGTGGTTTAAATTCAATCCATCCCTTGACTATTTGTTTCCTCTTCCGTCCCTTCGGTTCGCCTGCCTCTGTACGCTTGGAATTCCCTGCTTCTGCGTCATCGTCACTGTGTAACGTTTCACAGGGAGGTGGCCACTTTCCCTCTCACGAACTGAGCACCACCTCTTCCTCGAACAGTTCATTATTTCAGTTACTTTGTGAAATTATTTATCTGCCAACTCAGCGGTGAAATCGGACTTCAAATTTCATATGGCTTGGCCTATTTCTCCAGTCAAATTTGGTCTCCCATTGGGTGCAATCTTTGCCGTTAGATCTGGGGCCTCCAAATCCTATGGTCATTACTCTTATTGCACGGTTGACTTGCTCGAATGTTAGCCTGTGATGAGAGTGGTGTTCTCTCTCATCTGCCGGACACGCGTCATTCAACATATGGAATCGCTAGGTCATTGGCCAAACCCACTTTCCGCCCGAAATGCCCCCGATATTCCACCGATTTTGGAGCGTGACACCCGCCTATCGCTTTAGCGCTTTTCCCACAGTTTCTTGGCTTCCCTTGCGACCGTGCACTCGGGGCTTTTCCTTCTCGAGAAGTTTTGCCCAGCGATGCGCGATTAGCGCGTGCAAAGGAAATGGCCTACGTTTTCTGATCTGGTCTTCCCAATTGCTAGTTTGCACCTCTGTGTGGTCTCCATGGGCCAACGGTCAGCGTGCTTTGACTGAGGTCCTTGTTGTTCCGTGCTGGCTACAAACTACCACTGTCCAAAGGCCCTTCCTGATAGCTCGTTGTTCATAAGATTTTTGAAGTCTACCATGATTTGAAACAGTCATAGAAACTTGGATAATTTTCATGGATCTAATTCAGATCATGGCCTTCCTACTGAAAAGCTTTTAGACCACCAAAAGTTGGTTTTCAAGCATTGACTAAATGAGGGTGCAATTGTCTCACTTGTCCAATCTCTACCCACTTTGCACTACTCAGCTTTGAACCCTTGAGATCAACTCTAAGGTACTCAACATCTCCCTTGCACATCATTCTCACCTTCCTGTCCAGAACTGTGTCTTCCTGCAATTCATTAAGATATTCAGGTAGCAAGTCATCAATAGAAGGCAATTGACTCTGCTCTTCGGGATCCTCAATTAGTGAAGGTTCAAACAATCTCAAGCTATCTGCATTGACGACTAAGTAGATGTGCATGTAAGCTAGTAGATCAAGGCGAAAAGCATTCTCACCAATTTTCTCAAGTATCTTCAAAGGTCCATACCTGATAGGCTTTAGCTTTTTGCCTTCACCTTGCATTCTATCCTTGCTGATATACAACTAGACTTGATCACCAACTTGGAAACTATGCTCCATCCGATGCTTGTCATGCCTTGCCTTGTATTTGGCCTAGCTCTTTTCCAATTGTTCCTGTACTGCCTGGTGAATCTCTTGGATTTGTTCAATGAACCTAGTTGCCTTGTCCACATCGCTGTGTCCCTTAACCATTGTGTCCTTACGAAAGACAAAATCCAAGGCGACCTGGGTGTGAAACCAAAATAGGTCTCAAAATGAGATCTCTGTGTAGAAGAATGTTTGGCTCGGTTGTAAGCATGTTGCACATAACACAAATGTTCATCCCAAAGCTTAGGATGCTTGCTGCAATATCCCCTAAGTAACTGGATCACTGTCCTGTTGACTACTTTTGTCTAGCCACCGGTTTGTGGATGGAAAGTTGTGCTTTTCTTCAGTTTGGTGCCCATCAGTTCCCACAGACTTGACCAAAACTTTCCCACAAGTCGAGTGCCTCGATCAAATACAATGGAAGTGGGTAATCCAAAATGAACCCATACATGTTGAAAGAACAGTTTTGCAGTTTGTTCAGTTGTAATCTATTTATTACAAGGTATCAAAATACACATTTTGTTGAACCTATACACAACAACATACAGATAATCATGACCTTTCCTAGATTTAGGCAGTCCTCCAACAAAGTCCATAGAAACACTTTCCCAAGGATGAGAAGGAACTGGTAATGGAGTGTACAAGCCTAGTTTTCTATTGCTAGGCTTGCTTTTAGCACACATAGTACACCCTCTTACATATCTAGAAACTGTCTCCTTCATTTTTGGCCAATAACAAAATCTTTGCAGCTGTGCAACTGTTTTACTTACCCCAAAGTGACCTAATATTAGAGAAGTGTGCGCTTCTCAAATTATCTTAAATCTATCAGTTTGTGGAATGCATAACTTCCCACAATGATATAGGAGTCGGTCCTTTACATGATAATCCAATTCTTCTATTCGTTTGCCTTGACTTAAAGTTGCATATACATCTTTGAAATCTATATCTTGAGCATATTGTTCAATGTAGCTCTCTTGTAACACAGAATTATGCTTAAGTATAAGTAATGCATTTATAATGGGTCTAGTAACATTCTGCAACTTTGTGTATGCCCTTTTTATATCTGATGACTAAATGAAACTGTTGTAGAAAACCCATCCATCTATAGTGTCTTGATTGTTGCAACTTAGTTTGGGAGTGTAGATATTGAATTGATTGATGATCAGTATGTATTGTTGTTTCTTTGCCCATTAACTAATGTTTCCACTTTTTCACACTCTGAACTAATGCATACAATTCTTTATCATATGTAGGATAGTTAACTACTGCAGATTAAATGTCTCAGAATGATAGCATATGGGTTTACTGTGCTGTGTCAACGCTGCTCCCATGGCATAGTCACTAGCATCCGTTTGGATCTCAAACGGTCTTTGAAGATCAAACAGTGCTAGTACTGGTGTTGTACTAATCTTTTCTTTTAAGGTGTCAAAGGCTTTCTACTATTTGCCTCCCCACTGAAACACCTTGTTCAATCATGTTAAAGCATGTAAGGGAGCTGCAATTAAGGAAAAGTTAGAAATGAATTTTCTCCAATATTGTGTTGCTCCTAAGAAGCTCCTAAATTTTGTAGTAGATTTGGGTTTAGGCCAGTTTATAATGACTGCCACCTTAGAGGGATCTATCTTCAATTTACCACACCCTTCTATATTCCCCAAATAATTCAAATATGTTTTGCCAAATTCACATTTTGAGAGTTTAACATGAAGTTTTTCTCTTTTCAAAACATCTAGTATCTACTTAACATGCTTTAAATGTTCTTCCCATGTTTTTCTAAATATCAGAATGTCATCCAGATATACAATAAAAAAATCATCAAGAAAAGGTCTGAGTACATCATTCATTATTCTCATGAAAGTAGCAAGAGCATTAGTTAAGCCAAAAGGCATAACCAACCACTCATACAATCCCTGCTTTGTCTTGAAAGAAATATTCCATGCATCTTGTTCTACAACTCTGACCTGATGATATCCACTATGCAAGTCTAACTTGGAAAAGTAAACAACTTCTTTCAATCGATCTAAAATATCATCTATGCGAGGAAGGGGATAATGATATTTTATTGTTATCTTGTTCACTGCTCGGTAATCAATGCACATTCTCCACAAGCCATCTTTCTTTCTCACAAAAATGATTGGAGATCCACATGGTGATGTGCTAGGTCTGATGAACCCCTTCTCGGGCAACTCCTGCACCTGCTTCTTGATTTCAGCATTCTCTAAAGTGGACAACCTATACATTCCAATGTTAGGCAATGGAGCATCTTGCTGCAAATTAATTTCTTACACTATTTCCTTTTTGGGTGGCAGACCTTTAGGTTCTTGAAACAAGATATCATACTCTGAAACAACTTTTTCTAAATCATCTCACAACCCTCAAATACATTGATTTTATCAGGTTTCTTTTCCTTTACAACCATTAGTAAAAATTGTTTGCATGACTTTATCATTCGTTTCATCTACCCTGAGTTTATGAGAGTATAATTATTCTTGAGCTTATGAGCTCTTACAAAGTATTTGATTCCATATTTAACGAGTATATACTTGTTCTCAGCTCTATAGAAAATAGCTTTTATGTCATACAAGTAAGGACTTCCTAAAACAATTCCACATATATCTAAAGGAATTATGTCTAACTCGACCTCATCTACAAATTCTGACCCAAAAGAAAACTTGAGTTTACATTGTCTAGTCACTTGTAGCTGTGCTTTATCACTTAACCATCCTAATGGGTATGGCTTCTTGTGAGGTGTGGTCAGTAATCCCAATTTCTTTACAATTGCTTCAGAAATTAAATTTACTTGTGAGCCACTATCAAACAAAGTATCAATCTTTTGATGTTTGGAAATAACTCGAATATGGAAAAGCTCATGTCTTTTTCTCTCATTTTCTTCATCAATAGTAGATTGTGCAGAATTACTAGTAGATGCTTCAGAATTCTTACCTTTTATACCTGTGGCTGCAATGGTTGTTTCATCTCTTGAGTCCGATCCCAAATCTTTCTAAATTGCTGCAGCAGTCTTCTTCTTCTTGCCCTCGAACTTCTTAGGTCTCAGCTCTGGATGCAAAATCCAACAGTGCTCATCATCATGCCCATCCTTCTTACAGTGAGTGCATGAAGACTTGATTTTTTGTGCAGTGTTGGCCTTCCTTGCTTTCCATTTCTATTTTCTTTTCTCCTTATTCTTGCTTGTAGTGGGCTGGGATGATCCCCCAACTTCCAGGTTTCCATTCTTTCCTCTAGCTTCTAGATGAGTAGCTTGAACAGATACCTCATCTATACTAGTGGGATTAAACATGAGGATAGTGTGCCTCATGTAGCTATGTAGACCACCGATGTACTTCAACAGAGTCTCAGGTGAGTCTAATGAGATTCCTAGAATCGATGCTCTCTTCCTAAATTCTTGGGTGTAACCTTGTACACTTTGCCCTTTCAACTGTCGAAGAGTTTGCCAGCTCATCATGGCTTGTTGCATGTAGGCCAGTGGATAGAACTACTTTTTGATTGCAGAAACAAATTCACTCCAGAAAGAAATAGTCTTACCATGTCTCTTCATGTTAGGTTGGGTCCTGCCTTCCCACCAAACCAAGGCAGTGCCTCCAAGGCATACGCTGGCCAGCTGAATCTTGCTCTTGTCTGAATCAATACTTTGCACTCTGCAATAAACATCAATTTGTCTGATCCAATTATCTAGCTTTTCTACATTCAACTCTCCATCATATATTGGTAAATCAAATTTAACATCTAATTTGATCAAAGATGTCTTCTTTTGATGTTTAGGGCTATTAGGAGGTGCGAGAAAGCTTTCCTCTTTCCCTTTGCCTTTTGAGTGGTCATGGAGGAGAGACTCTTCTTCTCCTTTATCTTGTTTGGAGCCTAATGAGTCTTCATCTTTATGTTTTCTAAAATCCTTATACATTTCCTCTACCATGGACCTTATGGCTAGGAAACTATCTATGAATTAAGGGTCTAGCCCCACAAAACCTTCCTCTGACATTGTCTTCTAAGGATAGAATCTTCCAATTTCAGGATTAATTTCGACCAACTCTCCTTCTCCTAATTTGAGTTTTGATGTAGTTAGCATTCAATAGCTAAAATCTAGCACAAGCTTGTCTAATCTTAACAGCCTAAAGCTCTGATACCACTTGATCTGAAAATCACTTATGTATGATCTCAGTTAATTAATATAGGTATTAAGGACTCATGTGTTGGTGTGTGTGTCTATATTATCTTAGGCAACGGATCGATAAGATTGCAAAATAAACAGACACTGGAAAACAGTAAGAGAAACACAACAATTTAATAAGGAGTTCACCCAATCCTCCTGGGCTACGTCTCCTGGTCCAGCTTTCAATGGTGGCCTTCTTTTATTGTGTCTCTAAGTAGATTTTTTACAATGAGGAGCTCAAATTGAGTCTCTTGGAACAAATGATGCTTAGTAGGGTAGTACTTGGATTCCCCAAGCCACTAGAGTACACAGACTCCCCCTTACCAAGTCTCCACCTCAAATTGGTCTTAATGGGATGAGTCCAATTTGGTACTCAGTTCCCGATAGATATCCTCACAAGGATTGCTTGAACCTCTCAAGCCTGGTTCTGTCTGCTCAATGTTGCCTTAGCTCTGCAGGTCAACTCGACTTCCTCTATTCTCTACTTCTATCTCACTGTCTTCTTTTTTCACTGTGTCCTTTGCTCTTTGTCTGTGCGTGTCTTAAAGCCAATCCGTCCCTTGACTATTCGCTTCCTCTTCCATCCCTTCGGTTCGCCTGCCTCTGTCCACTTGGAATTCCCTACTTCTGCATCATCGTCACTGTGTAACATTTCACAGGGAGGTGGCCACTTGTCCTCTCGCAAACTGAGCGCCAACTCTTCCCCGAACAGTTCGTTATTTCGATTACTTTGTGAAATGATTCATCCACCAGCTCAGCGGTCAAATCAGACTTCAAATTTCATATGCCTTCGCCTATTTCTCCTGTCAAATCCAGTCTCCCATTGGGTGAAATCTCCGCTGTTAGATCTGGGGCCTCCAGATCCCGGTCATCGCTCTTATCACGTGGTTGACTTGCTCGAACGTTAGACCGCGATGAGAGTGGCTTTCTCTATCATCTGTCGGACACGCGTCATTCAACATATGGAATCGCTGGGTCATTGGCCAAACCCGCTTATTGCCCAAAATGCCTCCGATATTCTGCCGGTTTTGGAGTGTAGGACCCGCCTGTTGTTTTATCACTTTTCCCATGGTTTCTTGGCTTTCCTTGCGACCGTGCACTCGGGGCTTTTCCTTCTCGAGGGGTTTTGCCCAGAAACGGCCTCCGTTTTCTGATCTGGTCTTCCCAATTGCTAGTTTGCGCCACTACGCGGTCTCCATGGGCCAATGGTCAGCACGCTTTGACCGAGGTCCTCATTGTTCCATGCTGGCTACAAATTGCCACTGGCCAGAGGTCCTTCCTGATAGCTCGTTATTCATAAGTTTTTGAAGTTTGCCATGGTTTGAAACAGTCATAGAAACTTGGATAGTTTTCATGGATCCAATTCGGATCAAATACACGTAGACTCTTACTCTATGCTCAAACCCTTCGTATTCATCTCTTGTTATCTCTAATTAGCTATGTTTACAACTTAGAGCCTCGCTCTATTTATACAATCCCATGGTCCGCGAACCATGGGTAAGCCGACATGACATTACATTACATTACACCACTTAGGGTGGACAACCCTATGACTCAACATATACTTTATGCTCCACGCCCGCAATTCGTGGAGCCTTACAATACATTTGACCAAAACTTGGGGTTTGAGCCCCAAAAAATGTTGTGGGGGGGTCTGATGCCCAACAATGGGTATTGGAGAATCATGTGCCTTATCCTCTCTACAAAATCTTGAGGCAAGAGCACATCCGATGCTACAGAAATCAACATAATTTACTATGGCAATCAAAGTTGTATAAAACTCTCTGAGAATCCAAGCATATCAACATTTTTTATCACCATCTACGAGATTATGTGCAGAGGAGAATCATGTTGCTGGAGTACATTACTACAGAGGAACAAGATGCAGACATCATGCCTAAGGCACTCTTAAGAGGAAAATTCGAGTTCCATAGAGGAAGGATTGGGGTATCTAATAATCCCTTTCTTGTTGAGAGGGAGTGTTGAAAATACAGCAAGAAAATCCTAATTTAATTTTTTCCTTGAATTAAATTAGGAATAAAATTGCAATTCCACATCACAAGACAACTTGTGTGAGTTAATTAAGTTAAATTGACTTAGTTGGCTCAGTTAATTCGAGTTAAGGGTCTAACTTGAGTCATGTAGAGTGTCTCCTACTTATAGGAGCCTAGGTTGAGTTTATTTTGAGTTGTAATTAATTAATTCAATTTAACTGAGTTAAAGTCAGTTAAACTAGTTCCAACTGATGGAGGAACTAGTAAGATGTCAGATAATGGGGTGTTGCTTCATGTGTTCAACAAGTTAATTGATGATTCACTCATAAATAACACATGCATGTGAGACATGAGAGTTACCTAGTTGAGATTGGAGTTTAAGGACAATGTAATATCAATTGTATAATCATTCAAATTGTATAGGTGGTGCATGCAGTCAGAGGAAGGCCTATGAGGATTACGCAATTCATATTGAGGAATTTCCCTAATTAATAGAGGGCTAATTCCCAAGGAAAAAACGCAAGGAAATAGGGACTTGGGCAAGCCAAAATTTGGTTAAGTACTGGCCTAGGCTTGTCTAGGAAGCAGTGAGACAGATGGAGATAATGTAGAGGTTGCTCACGCTTGAGAAAAGTGTAGTAATCTTCTCATATTTTTTACTAATGCAATATATAGATAGCAGGGACTTTTAATTGTGGCTTTCACGAGGAAATCATTGTGTAATGTGTTGATTGAATTGTTCTCTTGTATGCTTCGTGATTTCATAGTTGTTTAATTGTTTCAGCTAATGAGTAGAGTAGATTAAGTCTGTTGTTTTAGTAAATCACAATTAACAGTTTGAATCTACAAGAAATTTCTACACTAATTCCTTATAGTCCCATCATTAATAAGTATGAAGCAACCGGTGTTCCTTTTTTAATAAAAATGACTCTTTCATATTAAGTAACCACACATCAACTACCTAATAGGCCATATTGAAAGAAAAAGGCAGCATGCATATATTGATTTCTAAATACCCCAAAGTATAGAGGTTAAGGTGAAGCCCTAATAATCGACCTCCTTAGCCCAAAGACTACAATGCCTCTAAGGTTTTGAATTGCGGCCAAGGTAGTAATTTCAAACTCCCTCTTCCTTTCTTCAACTGAGCTCTTTTGCTCACGATTTGTGCTACGATACCATGTGGAAAATCGGTTACCCGTTTCCTACTGCAACAAATTGATAATATTTCGCCTACTTGTTAAATTACTTGAACAAGTCACTTGGTGTTTTCTACGAGAGGTACTGAAATGCATACACTACTAGCTACACAAAATAAAATGCTGCCAAAACTGAATACTGCACTGGAGAGAAATAAACACACACATTAACACTTGGTTTTGGATAATGTCCCTGGAAAAACCCAATGTGGGAAAACCGGTGCAACAACTGAGCGTTTTAATTATTATGCAGTAGAAATATGAGTACAAAACGTTGGATGCCCAAACTGACTATCTGATACAGAGAAATGCTGGCAAAGAGTTAGTGAGAAAAATTTCACACTGGTTCGGGAGATTCGAAACTTATTAGGGGCTGGCTAGCTGGCCCCCGCTACCTTTGCACAACTTGTGTGTCAATCATGCGCAGATATATGTCACACTAGCTGGGCTACGCATCACCTCCTCTGCTGATCGTATGCAGTCTGGAAATTCGATCTTCTGGCCCTTCGATATCACATCCCAGCTTCTGACACTGGATTTTGACTCTCCCAGTTGGATTTCGAACTCCCTCTGAAGCTCCGCACTACCTCTGTGTGGCACTGCACTACCTCACTGAACTGCTCTGTGCCCTCTCTACTTTGCACTCTCTGGATCTAGAAAACTCTCCTCCGAACTACTATCCCTACCCCTCATTGCAAGAAGATCACTTGATCTCACTCTAGCAACTCAATGTTGCTACTCTTGAGAAATTCGATCTTTGATCTCCCATTCGATGTGTTCTCCAAGTGCCCATCATACTCCTCCTTATAATCTCTCATTAGAGATCCAACAACCAAGCTTAAAACATAATCAAGGGCTAAGATTAATAGGGAGTTGATCCTCATCTTATTCTAGAAGATTCACACATGATTTAATTAATACCCTTTAAATAACCAGATTTCTTAAGTTTAGACTTAGGGAACCATTTAAATTATTAATTATTTTAGTTAAACCATCTCTAGGTGGAATTTTCCAAAATAATTTATGGGTATTGGAGAATGCATGTGCCTTATCCTCTCTGCAAAATCTCGAGGCAAGAGCACATCCGATGCTACATAAATCAACATGATTTACTGTGACAATAAAATTTGTATAAAACTCTCTGAGAATCCAAGCATATCAACATTTGGTATCACCATCTACGAGATTGTGTGCAGAGGAGAATCATGTTGCTCGAGTACATTCCTATAGAGGAACAAGATGCAGACATCTTGCCTAAGGCATTATTAAGAGGAAAATTCAAGTTCCATAGAGGCAGGATTGGGGTATCTAATAATCCCTTTCTTGTTGAGAAGGAGTGTTGAAAATGCAACAAGAAAATCCTAATTTAATTTTGTCCTTGAATTAAATTAGGAATAAAATTGTAATTCCACATCACAAGACAACTTGTATGAGTTAACTAAGTTAAATTGACATAGTTGGCTCAGTTAATTTGAGTCAAGGATCTAACTTGAGTCATGTAGAGCATCTCCTACTTTATAGGAGCCGAAGTTGAGTTTATTTTGAGCTGTAATTAATTAATTCAATTTAATTGAGTTAAAGTCAGTTAAACTAGTTCCAACTGATGGAGGAACTAGTAGGAGGTCAGAAAAGGGGGTGTTGCTTCATGTGTTCAACTAGTTAACTTATGATTCACTCATAAATAACTCATGCATGTGAGATATGAGAGTTATCCAGTTGAGATTGGAGTTTAAGGACAATGTACTATCAATTGTATAATTATCCAAATTGTACAAGTGGTGCATGCAGTCAAAGGAAGGCATATGAGGATTGCACAATTCATATTGAAGAATTTCCCTAATTAATAGGGAGCTAATTCCCAAGGAAACAACACAAGGAAATAGGGACTTGGGCAAGCCAAAATTTGGTTAAGTACTGGCCTAGACTTGTCTAGGAAGTAGTGAGACAGATAGAGATAATGCAGAGGTTGCTCAGGCTTGAGCGAAGCGTAGTAATCTTCTCATATTTTCTGACTAATGCAATATACAGATAGCAGAGGTTTTTAGTTGTGGCTTTCCCCAAGAAATCATTGTGTAATGTGTCGATTGAATTCGTTCTCTTATATGCTTCGTGATTTCGCAATTGTTTAATTGTTTCCGCTTATGAGTAGAGTAGATTCAAGTCTATTGTTTTAGTAAATCACAATCATCAGTTTGAATCTACAAGAAATTTCTACACCAATTCCTTATTGTCCCATCAATAATAAGTATGAAGCAACCAATGTTCCTCTTTCAATAAAAATGACTCTTTTATATTAAGTAACCACACATCAACTACCTAATAGGTCATATTAAAAGAAAAAAGCCTCATGCATATATTGATTTCTAAATACCCCAAAGTATAGAGGTTAAAGCGAAGCCTTACCAATCAATGACACTTCAAAAGATTATATAAATATTTGTTTTTTTTTATTATCAATAGTTGAATTAATAGTAAGAAGCTACTTATTGAGTACTATATACCAAGTATAACAAAGATAATAAATAACATATATATTCCAAAAAAAAAAAATACAAATTACGTTTTTATAATAATAATAAGAAAGTTTAGTTGACTCGACTCAAATGTTTAGCATATAATTTAGATAGTACATCCCCTTCTATATAGCAACAAACTCTTACTAGGTGGTTATAAAACATGTCTTTGTCTCCTTCCCTTTTTCATAATTGAGATAGTACATCCCCTTCTATATAGGAACAAACTCTTACTAGATGGTTATAAAGCATGTCCTTGTCTCCTTTCCTTTTTCATGGAAGATACCTTAGGGAAACTATCATAAAACTCAAACTGCTCAAACTTTAACAAAATTCATTAAAAAAATTAAATCTATTTCAGTAAAATTGACTTATTCTTACATGTAATGTTATGCTTTTTACCATAGATTCAACTGCATAGCATTTAAAGTTTTGTATCATATGTTTAACATCATCAAAATTAAAATTATTTACCATAGATTCAACTGCATAACATTTAAAGTTTTGTATCATGTGTTTAACATCATCAAATTTAAAATTATTTAAATTTGATAGTGTAAATCTTAGCATATAGAATATTAAATGTTTTGTAACCCAATATTTATTGATTTCCATTAAATATAAGCATGGTCTAACTATCACAGATATTTTTTACTTTTCCAAAAAAATCATATATTGACCTTTCTATACATATTTTTTAATTAATTTTATTTAAAATTCAATAAAAATGATTAGAAATACAATTTTTGAAATATAAAATTTAAACCATCTAAAATTAAACATTAAATCCATTTATATTTTAAATAATAAAAACATATTTTATAAAAATTATATCATAAAAAATACTAAACATCTTAATAATTAAACTATACTTTATATATATATTAATAACATTATATACATAATTTAGTTAATGACATTAAAATTTCCTTTATTAATAAAATCATATTCAAAATATAATGTAATATACACTCCAAAGCCCATAAGAGCATCCACAAATAAAATAAGATTACGATTATGAACCCTAGATAGGAACATGATGACTAAAGGCATGAGAGTAACTTCTTGTCATCAATTTTGATGTGATTTACCTTTACCTTAATTTAAATAAAAAATTAAATAGTAACCATAAAAATTTAAAATTACATTTATAAACGTTAATTAATTTAATATAAAAAGAAAAGAAAAGACATTCACAATAAAAAGGCGAACAATCTAGAAAGTTCGATTAGGACCTTATGCAAGAACAAGCCTTCCTCCACCTACACATATATTTATTCATTAATTTATTAAATAGATGGAACATTCTTTTAATAAAAACTTCATGAGGACGTTACCGATAACGTGTCTTCCTGTATTATACATATATATTTATTCATTGATTTGTTGAAGTGGGTAAAGTTTAATAATCTTTTCAATGGATAAAGTATTTTTCGAAAAGATGTTTTTTTATCATTACGTGAAAGGTGTGTATTTCTTTTAATTTTAAAATATTATAATATAATGTGATTGATGTATAATGCCAAAAGATTACTTCTCCACTAAAAAGAAGTTAGTTAATGTGCTATTTTTTAAATCAAATTTTTCTGGAATTTACCTTAAGGATACAATTGGATGGGAATTTGTTTTACATGAGGCCATGTGTTTGTTAAATATAATTAAATTTCATTTCAAATTGCTAATTTTTTAATTAAAATTACTGAATGACTTAGTGTCAAATTTAATAAATATTTAAATTTTGAAATATGCACACTACTTACATGTGATTTCAAGTATTAAATAATGTTTGAATTAAAATTATTGAATGACTTAGTGTCAAATTTAATAAATATTAAATTTTGAAATATGTGCACTATTTACAAGTGATTTCTAAGTATTAAATAACATTATGTAATCCCAAGTACTTAATAACTTATTTTAAATGAGAAAATAAAAATATTTTTTTTTTGGATTTACTCTTTGAATTATTTATAATGTAATTTCAAAATAGTAAAAGGAAAATTATACAAATACTTAAGTTATGAAATCCGTACATGACTTACATGTGATTCCAAGTATTTTTAAATAGGTAAAAGTATTTTGTTGGTGTGTTTACTTAGTTGACTTTATTTTTAAAGTAATTTCACATTAATTTAATAAAAGGTTATATAAATCAGGTTTAAGTGACAATTAGGAAAAAGTTTAAATTGTATTTTTTTAGTATATAAATAAATTTAATATTAAATATTTAATTTAATTTTGAAAAGATAATATAATAGTATTTTAAAATAATAATATAAAATAATTTAGGAGAGTATATTTCATAATTATTTTATAATTGAGAAATTTTTTATTGGGAAATATTTCACATAGTTTTATTAGAATTTTTTTTTTCAATATAAAATGTGGTAGCAAGTTAAGCAGACTTGATTGTGAGGAAAGCTTGATTGTGGGGAAAATTCCATAGTTAAGAGCGCTTGGGCCAGAGGCGATCTGGGATGGGTGACCTCCTGGGAAGTCCTGGTTACCGGGTGCAAGCCCTGGAAGTGATGATTGATGCTATGTGATTCATTTCACCAGTTTCAATCCCACTTCTTCACCCCTATGAGCATCACCCGATGCAATGAGTGCTAAGTGGACTATTCAAAAATCATGTGACCATCCCCTGATGCAATGAGTGCTAAGTGGACTATTCAAAAATCATGAGAAATTAGTTACCTCTCATGGAAATGGTCATAGATGAATGACTTACAATTCAAAATGATATCTAATATAAAATGCACTGCGAAAACCCCAATACTTAATTCAAAAGAGTGAAGAGAACTCTAGTTGAATGGTTCATGATGCACAATACTTGCTAAGGTTCTGCAAATGGGGTAGCAAGCTAAGTGGGCTTGATTGTGGGGAAAACTCCACAGTTAAGCGCGCTTGAGCCAGAGGCGATCTGGGATGGGTGACCTCAGTGCTAAGTGGACTATTCAAAAATCATGATAAATTAGTCATTACGACTACCTCTCATGGAAATGGTCATAGATGAATGGCTTACTTAACTACCTCTCATGGAAATGGTCATAGATGAATGGCTCTCATGGAAATGGTCATAGATGACTGGCTTACTTAACTACCTCTCATGGAAATGGTCATAGATGAATGGCTTACTTAACGCAGTTGAATCCCAAAATGATATCTAATATATAATGCAATGCGAAAACCCCAATTCTTAATTCAAAAGAGTGAAGGGAACTCTACTTGAATGGTTCATGATGCACAATACTTGCTAAGGTTTTGCAAATGGGGACGTCTCGTGGAAATGGTCATAGATGAATGACTTACTTAACGCAGTTGAATCCCAAAATGATATCTAATATATAATGCAGTGCGAAAACCCCAATACTTAATTCACGAGAGTGAGAAATTATCATAGATGAATGATTTACTTAACGCAGTTGAATCCCAAAATGATATCTAATATATAATGCACTACGAAAACCCCAATACTTAATTCAAAAGAGTGAAGGGAACTCTACTTGAATGGTTCATGATGCACAATACTTGCTAAGGTTTTGCAAATGGGGTAGCAAGCTAAGTGGGCTCGATTGTGGGGAAAAGTCCACACTTAAGCGCGCTTGAGCCCGAGGAGATTTGGGATGGGTGACCTCCCGGGAAGTACTGATTACCCAGTGCAAGCCCCCGAAGTGATGATTTACGCTTAATATATAATGAAGTGGGAAAACCCCAATACTTAGTTGAAATACAATTAAAAAAAAACCATTTTAAAATAAAAATTGACTCATCTAATAAATATTAACATTTATAATAATCAAAATACTAATGTGCCATTTGTAATAGGAAGTCTTGATTTATTTTACGAAGAAACCTAAAAATGTAACTCTTGATTTTATGGGTAACCAAAAACTAGTTTGTAAATCCTTAATTTCATCCATTGAATTGTGTGTAAGAATAATATTCTCAAAGTATAAAATCTAAACTATCCATCATTTTTTACTTTTTCAAAGAAAAGAAATTCTAAAAACCTAAAAACCATTTTCAAATAAAAATTGACTCATCTAATAAATATTAACATTTATAATAATCAAAATACTAATGTGCCATTTATAATAGGAAGTCTTGATTTATTTTATCAAGAAACCTAAAAATGTAACTCTTGATTTTATGGGTAACCAAAAACGAGTTTGTAAATCCTTAATTTCATCCATTGAATTGTGTGTAAGAATAATATTCTCAAAGTATAAAATCTAAACTATCCATCATTTTTTACTTTTTCAAAGAAAAGAAATTCTAAAAACCTAAAAACCATTTTAAAATAAAAATTGACTCATCTAATAAATATTAACATTTATAATAATCAAAATACTAATGTGCCATTTATAATAGGAAGTCTTGATTTATTTTATCAAGAAACCTAAAAATGTAACTCTTGATTTTATGGGTAACCAAAAACTAGTTTGTAAATCCTTAATTTCATCCCTTGAATTGTGTGTAAAAATAATATTCTCAAAGTATAAAATCTAAACTATCCATCATTTTTTACTTTTTCAAAGAAAAGAAATTCTAAAAACCTAATCTAAAATATTGCAAGGGTAACCAAAACTAGTTTGTAAACTCTTGATTTAATCCATTGAATTGTGTGTAAGAATAATATTCTCAAAGTATAAAATCTAAGCCATCCATAAAATAGAAATTCTAAAAATTTAGTCCGACTTATAAATGAAATTACCTTTTTCATTTATAGATGAAATGACCTTTTTGGTTAATTTTAAGTTTAAATCGTTTAATCTGTCTGCATAATTCCCGTAATCCAGTGATGAATTCAAAAATGTATTTGAAACAACAAAAATGTATTTTAAACAACAAAAAAGCTTGAAATTGTATTGCACAATTTTGGTGAAATCTTTCTTTAAATTCAATTCCAAAAATTTGGTACAAATGGCGAATAATAAAGGAAAAGTCTCAGAAAAGTTGTTAAAATGAGCAGAGAAAATAGTTAAGTCAGTGCAATTGTAAATGCCCTCACTAGGAAATCTTTCCTTAAATTCAATTCCAAAAATTTGGTACAAATGGCTAATAATGAAGGAAAAGTCTCAGAAAAGTTGTTAGAATGAGCAGAGAAAATAGTTAAGTTAGTGCAATTGTAAATGCCCTCACTTGGAATGCATCCTTCTAATTTGTTTTGTGATATAACTAATTCTTGAAGTGAAACTAAACCATTGACACTGTGAGGAATACTCCAAAAAACGCTATTATTATAGATGTTTAATATGAATAGAATTTTTAATTGACCTAAGCTATATGAAATTCTACCGGTTAATTTGTTTGAATTCAAATCTAAATATTTCAAAGATTGAAATTTTCCTATTCTATTTGCAATGACACCTGCGAAAATGACCTACACTTTCTAAAATATAATTTGCAAACCCTTAATTTCAATTTTATAAAATTGAGAATTTATATCCCAACAAAAGAGTGGAAATTAAAAATAGAAAACTATTTATAAATCAAGAATTAGATTTCACTGGAAATCAAAAAATAACTTTCACACCCTTAATTTCATCCATTAAAATATATGAATAAGAAAAAATAACATCCGTACTTCTTTATTTTCCAAAAAATAAAAATTCTAAAAACCTATTTCAGAATAAACCTCCCCATATTAATAACCTGTTAATAATTTATTAATACAAAAAGACGTGAAACAAACTGAAGTATAACTTTGGTTGCAGATTAACAATGAACCTTTATTATTGTATTTTTATATCATTAATAATTAATTAAAAAACTAATTTAATGTTAAAATTAAACCACAGAATGCAGAGGTTTCCCGTAAAATGCTGAAAAATTAGTTGTGTTAACGTTATATGACAGAATGTAGAGATCTCCCAGTGGAAATTGTTAAAGTGCAGGTTAGCAAAAAGTACACCAATTTTAGAAAATTTAGGCCGATTTCGTAGAATATCATTAGTAAAAAAATTAATAGATAAACCATTCCAGGTCAGCAAAAATTACACCAGTTTTAAAAAAATTTACGCCCATTTCGTAGAATATCATGAGTAAAAAATTAATACATAATCCATAAATCATTACAGGAAGATTTCTGAGCGAAAGAAAACTAAAATTAAACATCGATCTATAAAAAATTATCAGATGGGCTTCCAAATTTCACCCACTTAACCGCTACACACAAATTCGGCATCCCAGATCTCAAAGATCCTGAGTTCGTTTTACACAGTCCAATTAAAAGATTAAACGCAGAACTTCATAATCCGCTCGACCAGTTAACCATGATACATCATATACAAAACAAATCCCCCGATCCTGAACCATCGGATCTCTGAATAATTTCTCTGCCTGACGAACAAATGAAATAGGGGAATTGGGAAAGGGGCATTGAGATCAATGGAGAAGCCTTCTCTGAGACCTGTCGTTGCAAATCCCAACATAGAGAGCCATTCTGTTGGGCGGGATATTCGTCAAGACTCTGCGCTGATTTGCGTCGCTCTTTGAATAATTGATCCTTTTATTTTGACAGCCAGTTTTGTGGGGTTCTTGGGATCTGGGCTGCCTTGCAGTGAAGGCCAGAGCGTGCCGCCTTCTGTATGCTACATTGTCGCCGGATGGCTCCACTACATCCTCAGAAAACCGGACCTTCTTCTTGACCAGATTGCGCTTTTTATCTGTTCATCGCAGAACACTGTCAGTCACATATAATCGCTGTCAAATCAAGAACTGTAAAGTTAAACACAATTAGCAGGCGAACCCAGCATACCTGAACGAGAGCCATTGAAAGCTGTTGGGGCGGATTTCCATAATACCTTGGAACAAAGATTTGCATAATCCATTTTACCCGAATTCATCCTCCATGAGATCGATGCTCCTACCTCTGCGTGCTGTTCTTGATGATGTTCACAAGAATGAGATCCGAGAGCGCCCTCCTGGTTCACTTTATCTTGCAGGCAAGAACAATCCTTCTTCAATTCCAACAGTTTCTGGCGACCCAACACCATCAACATAACACTGCAGCCAGAGACTGCTATGACAGTTATAAGCCCAATTCCCTGGGAGCTCAGCATCACTGTCATTTCTCAGAACCACAACGTAACAAAAACTAAAAGACCAGGCAAAACAGAAAAGCTAACACCCACCAAAACCTCAACAAATCTTATAATGGAGATTGAATCAGGGACACAAACAGGACCGGCAAGTTCTCCTCATGGGGATTGAACCACAGGCACAATACAGGACTGACAACTTCTCAAAATACCAAAACAGGGGAAATATAATAACAGAAAAGCAAAACAGAGAAGGGCACAGTGGAAGCTCATTACAAAATGGAAGTAAAACAAACCCAATTGAATGACGACCGCTGGCTCCTAAGACAAGCACAGTATTTGTTATACCAACCAATCTCCATTTTCCAAATAATTTATAAAGCCGCCCATGTGTCAATCCCGTAATGCTTGAGGTCACTGTCTACACAGCCGTATTTTTATCCCACACGCATGCACGGAATGGAACAGACTGTTCCGGATCACAATAATAACGCCCACAATACTGGAATAGATAAAGGTGGAAAATCCCGTTTATTGCAGTCTGATCGAGAGGGAACCAGACATTTCGTTGGACCAGATGCTGTCTATGCTTTCATTCTCGTCTTTCTTGTTTCTTTCCCGGTCGATATTTCTTTATCTGTTTCCTCTTTCCGTTTGTGAATTTCTTTATCTGTTTCCTCCCGTTTGTGAATTTCTTTATCTGTCTGCCGACGGTTTTTCAATTCTGTCTTTCACTGGAAGTTGTTTGCCGACGGCTCTCCTTCCCGAGAATAGGATAAGTTTAAGTCCCTTATTTGTAGTTAATTTTAGCGATTTCTGGGTCCGCGGACTGTAGTTAATTTTAGCGACTTTGGGTCCGCGGACGGCGTCCTTTCTCGGAATGACCGGATCTTATTAGGTGTGAGTGGTTGCCATCACTTTTGGTGGAATATTATGACTTTTGACGCGAGTCTCGCTCTCCATCGCTTCTACGTTTCTCTATTTTTTAATTTATCTCTCCATTTTTGTCCGAGTGGGGCCAATTTTCTCGACGCGTCCATCTAAGACAATTCCCTGCATAATTGATACCGAGTAGGAATCGAATCGAGGTTGAGTATTGGCATTCAAATCAAATTTTCTCCCGGTAAGACGTAGTGAATTGAACTATTCACTTGGTGTGTAGGAAGTAAGACCTAGTGAATTTTACTATTCACTTTGGTGTGGTAGGAAGAGAAATCTGTGTTGTGCAGAGTCTTTTGTGCTGATTTTATTTGGCATGTTGCATTGTTTATTTCATCAACTTCCAATATTTGCAGGTGGGTTAATTTTCTAATTAAAGAAATGTGATAAGAGATACTAAAAGGTCAAGATGGTATGGTAGTTGTAGGTGGGTTAATTTTCCTGTTAAAGAAATGTGATAGACTAATTTTCCAGTTAAAGAAATGCTATAGAGACCCTATCCTGATTTTATCTGGCATGTCGCATTGTCTACCATCAACTTTTAATATTTGCAGGTGGGTTAATTTTCCAATTAAAGAAATGTGATAGAGATGCTAAAAGGTCAAGATGATATAGTAGTTGTAGGTGGGCTAATTTTCCTGTTAAAGAAATGTGATAGACTAATTTTCCAGTTAAAGAAATGTGATAGAGACCCTAAAAGGTCAGGATGCTACTAGTGAAAATTTTAAGATCTAATATTCGCAAGTGGACTAATTTTCCATTTTTTTTTCCAAAAAAGATTCGCCCAATGATTCACCCATTTTTTTAATGTGCACCACTATTTTACCTTGAAAATAACAAAAGTATTGTATCAACTAATATAAAATCATTTCTAAATATTTAAATAAAAATATCAACAAAAAAATTTACAATTTGCATATTAAAAACTAATAAAATTGCTAAAATTTCTAAACTTAAAAATAAATTTCTGTCCTTAAAATTTTCCCATACAAAACTAAAAATAATTTTTCCTATATTTACTATTTTTCATTCCATTATAATGTACTTTATTTTATATAGAGAGATACAGAAATGAAACTTAAAAGAAATTTTAATATTATTTATTGAAATGATGTAATAATTTAAAAATATATAAAACTAAATTTTATCACACTTATTCAAGTCAATTGAAAAATCACACCTCGTCAAAGAATCATTATACTTGACGTAGACAGCCCACCAGTAATGGAGGCTTCTCGCGGGAATTGTGGACATTATATGGGAGCTCCACATGGCACGCGTGACGCCCCACTGGTATTGAGAATATGTGGTACTGTTCACAAAACCTGCCATATTCAATAATTATTGGCAGGATATATATAAAATAACGGTAATGCTTCATTTCTGGGTCGGACAAAAGGACCATGGGCATAACTGCATACCGGCCATTCTTTAAAACAAATGGTCATCCTATAAACAGACGAAGTGTCGTTACTTTAGATATAGCGACACACAACGATTGTCATATAAATACACACCCCACTGTCATTATATAAGCATAGCCGGAGTCTAATTTTTTATGTTTTGGTGTATATATGTAGAGCCGTAGTTTAGGTTTGGTTTTTTCTTTTCCTCTGTGTAAATATATCAATATATAATTATAGATTTGGTTAAGTTAATAATTTAAGAGTGGGAATTAAATTTTTGTTATTTTTTATGGTTATTTAAATTTATTTATTTGAGACTTTATTATGGATAGTGTTTAGTAATTTTTATTTTTTTACTATTTTTTAGTTTTATTGCTTTTTAGTTTGGGTTGTAATTTTTGTTGTTTTTTATATGTTTTTTTTTCTCTATTTTCAATTCGAAATCTCTTAATTATAGGTTTTTTTTCTTGTTAATTTCTAATCTAATTTTATTTTTTCTCTTATTTTTCTATAACTTTTTTTTTCACAATAAAACTTTCATTTCAATTAATATAATTAAATTGGTAAAAAACAATTAGTTTTTAGAATCTTGTAAATATATTTTCCTAACTTTGTTGATTTTTATTTTTTTTCTTTATGGATAATTTTTATAATTCCTACCTCCAAGGTATATCAAGAATTTAAGAAATTGATCTTATTACAAGAAATTGAATTCAAGAATTAAAAAAAAAAAATTGTTTTTCTTGAATTCAAGTTTTTTTTTTCTCCTTTCATGTGTGATTAATGTTTACTTGTATCTGTTCGAGCTGAGAAGGACACTTGGCTAGTGACAAATCCAATGCAATGCACTAGAGCTATTCATTTCATTTTAGGGGATTCAAATTCTACCCTGTAGATCAGGTTGGGGTATGGGATCCAAACTAATTGTACTACTGGGAGTACTGGTGTATTACCAGGATCCCACCCTGCAAAACCAGAGATTCCTCGACATTTATTGGGAGGTTAGTCTTCAATTTCTCATAAGTTTTGATTGGTTCGTTAAAGTTCTTTTACCTTCTTTCCTCAAACCAAACATACAAGGTTTGTTGGCTGGAAAAAGTCATCAGGGAAAAGACCCTAGGTTCGGGCACAGGAGGCCAATAATGGTTCGTTGTAGTCTAGGACAACGCCAACATTTTCACCTTACCCAGAAGGGAAAGGGGTCTCACCCGAGGTGCGTCGCGACCAAAAGGGAGAAGGGTTCAACATGGGGTCAAGGGAATATCAACCGGGCACATGCGATCATACACATGCATATCCATTATACCAGAAACAAAGATAACAACATCCTTACATCAATCTATGAATTACTGTCTACTTACAACAGATAGACTATTTAAAATTTTAATGGACCCACTAAACACGAGACTCAATACATTAGAAGTCACAATAGACATCGACTTTGTCTTATATTAAACTTAACATAACAGATTAAATTATGATCCGGCATTCGCCATAAGCATTACATAAAATACTCGGCTCAGTCGCTCGGGTTCATCAGTTCGCAACCAAGTCCCTCAGATCCCAACACTCTCTCATTCGACCTCTGCAACTGTGTATCTCTTCTGCAACCGACCCCTTCTTCCACTAGCGGGTTCAACAACAACCTTTTTCCTCTCTGGTCTTCCTCTTTTATGTCCTTCCCGGCTGCCTAGACTGCCAATTCTCGCTCGACTGTTTTCTCCATTGGCTGCTTCTGCGCCTTTCCGTCTCCTCAGCTGCCTTTGCCTTTCACTGCCATCTTGCCACCACTCCTCCGCAATTGTCTGTTTTGCCACCCAACCGTTGGTGCCATCTATCTCTTTCTTGCCCTTTGGTCAGTCAAAACTGGTCAAAATCATTCAAAATTAAACGAAGGCTCCAACAAGGTTGGTCTCAGATACCAAGCAAAAAGTTAATATCTAAATTTTGTTGAAGCAATTAAATCCACTGCAACTCTATCCCTAGTTTTATTCAAAGCGAATGTGTCAAATTTAGCTAATTTAATACTAAATCACAAATCATATACCAATGTATAATATTTGGAAAATATTTGAAAAGGGCTAATAATATATTTTATTTAATAATTATTTATTTATTTATTTTGATGATGTGAAATGTTTTAGGAACTAAGTATTTTGATTATAAACTAAGTGTTTTGATATATATTTATAGTTACTAGTGATTTAATTATATAATTGTAAAACAAGACATCAATTGAGAGATAACAATAAAAGTTTTGTTCCATATTCCCCTGCCTCAAAGACTACCAAAGAAATAAAGTTATAAAGTTTCATTACAAAGCTTCATTACAACCAATGAGGTAGGGTGCTCACCAAAAAGCACCATTTTAGCACAACATTTTCACTTTAATTTCAATTTTTTTTTTTTTTTTTTTTTTTTTTTTTTTTTAATGAAGGCTTTAGTTGATCAACACAACTTGTCAGCAGTTCAGTCTCCAATTAGTTAAATTTAAACTAAACAACAATTCAAACTCCAATTAGTTATATTTAAATTAAGGAGCAGTTCAGACTCCAATTAGTTATATTTAAACTAAGTAGCATGTTACTAGGTAGCACTTGTTATAAGTAGGTAGTCATATAAGTTAAATGGTGGGTAAATGTCAATAGACATTAATCCATAATAGATATTAGAACACTTCATCATACATCCCAAATTGCTAAAATTTTAAAATAATAAAACTTAATTAAATTATAACTTTATTTAAAATAATGATAAAAATAATTAATAAATAAGTGAAACATGTATACATTTAATAACACATGTAACAAAATTATTAGCTGTGGAGATTCACCCTCATGGAGATTTTTATTTTATAAACATGACTTGTTAAAATATTATTGGCCAATACCACTTCTCAACAATACCGCATGTCTACAATCTCTTAACTCATTTCATATGACACTTGTTCAAATGACATTTTTTTATTTAATGAATTAAATTAAAAGGGCAAAAAAGGACATAACTACTTTGAAAATAAATTTCAACCTTTGATTTGTGTATATGAATAAGAATATTTTATAATATTCTATGGAAGTTAAATCTCTGCTATCCACCTAATAATTGTAGGAATTTACAGGGTAAGTTCCTCAGACAGAACACCAAAGGACACCGCTCACAAACAGATCACAGATCAATACACCAGTATTTTGACGTGGTTAAAACCCTCAAAGAGGGAAACAGTCCACGGCCTGAGCCAATGCGGCCACTTCAGGCAATTTATTAATAAAAGAATGAAAATTTACATAAGCTTCTCTTGTGAATGGTTAACCTACAAATGACCCTCCATGCACTTTAAATAGAATTCATGGACCAATTGGGTGTCAAGCCACGGATCAAGTGTCGGTAATACCGAGGAGAGAATGAACCGTCGGATCACTACATATCGTGACCGTCGGATTGTAAGTTACAAATGTACATAGTAAAGAAACACACTTTACCTAACTCTATACTAGACCAAGTTATATTTAACTATTCTATGTGTCGGAATATCCTAACATCCCCCCTTAAGAACAACTTGGGATAGGATTGAAGGATTTACAAATATGACACAATAGGAGAAGGAAGGAGGCACTAGAGCCTATCCCCCCTTAGTGACAACTTCCTGAACTCCAACCATAAATCGAAGTATAGTAAACTTCGCCTCTGTGAGAGCCTTTGTAAAGATGTCTGCAACTTGATCATCTGTTGAACAATATTGCACTTCAAGAACATGGTCATAAATGAGCTTTCTGATGAAGTGCATGTGCAGTTCAATGTGTTTGCTACGCTGATGTTGGACTGGATCTTTGCATAGGTGAATGGCACTTTGATTATCACACCAAAGTGTAGTCGGATGTTGCTGCTAAAAGCCAAACTCTGATAGGATCTGACGAAGCCACAAGGCTTCCTTACTAGCTTCTACGGCACCACGATACTCTGCTTCTACTGAAGAAAGAGAAATGGCACCTTATTTCTTGCAAGCCCATGTAATAGGTCCTGAACCAAGAGTGAACACATAATCGGCAGTAGACTTCTGATCATCAAGGTCACCAGCCCAATCGGAATCAGTGAAACCAACCAATAGAGGAGATGCTTCGGCACTATAATGAATTCCAAACTGAAATGTACCTCGAACATAACGAAGTATTATTTTAGCTGCTTTCCAATGACTTTCACGTGGGTTTTGCATAAACCGAGCGACAAGGCCAACAACAAAGGAAAGGTCAGGACGTGTATGGGTTAGGTACAAAATTTTTCCTACAAGTTGATGGTATAAAGTAGCATCAACTTCAGGGGAAGTACAAGTGACTGAAAGTTTGACTCCAGACTAAAAGGGAGAAGGAGCTGGCTTACAGTCTTCCATGTGAAGATGGCGTAGAAGATCACAGGCATACTTGGATTGGGAAAGGGAAATACCTTCCTTGGATTGTAAGACTTGAAGACCGAGAAAATAATGCAAGTGTCCTAAGTCTGTCATTTAAAACTTCTTTTTAAGGTTGGACTTCACATGGTTGATAAGGTTGGGATCACTACTAATGAGGATAAGATCATCAACATAAAGAACAAGAATGATAAGAGACTCGCCCTCTTTCTTGGTGTAGACAATGTTGTCAGAATGACACCTAGAAAAGCCAGATTCTAAAAGAAAGAGATCCATTTTGGCATACCAAGCCCGAGGAGCTTGCTTGAGACCATAAAGGGATTTCTTAAGCCGACATACAAGACTGGAGCCTGTTTATATAAAGCCAATAGGTTGTTCCATATAGATTTCTTCATGCAAGTCCCCATGCAAGAAGGCGGTTTTAACATCCATCTGATGGACTTGCCATTTGAAAGAGGCAGCAAGGGAAAGAACAAGGTGGATAGAGTTCATTTTGGCAACAAGGGAGAAGGTTTCAGTATAGTCAATGCCTTCAACTTGTGAAAAACCCTTAGCAACAAGACGAGCTTTATGTTTATCAACTTTCCCATCTGGTCCATACTTGGTTCTGTAAACCCATTTGCATCTAACAAGTTTTCTTCCCTTTGGTAGAGGAACAAGATCCCATGTATCATTTGCCAATAATGAACGATATTCTTCATTCATAGCTGCGTCCCAATCTGGATGGCCTGAAGCTTCTGCAAAGGTGTTAGGATCATAATTTGTTGAGACTTGAGCCAGTAAAGAAGAGGCTCTTTCGAACTGAGAACGTGTACGACACTGATCTGTAGGATCACCGACAAGATCACCTGCTGCATCCCGAGTAGCACGGACCCATTTTGGAAGTGAAGGAGCTGAAGGAGGATCCTGAGAAGGTGGGGGAGGATTGTGATCCTCACTTTCATCATCTGAAGAAGAAATATGAGAAATATGTTCAAAAGTAGAAGAGATAGAGAGAGGTGGCACATGCGCTGAACTAAGCTCGTAGGCCGATTTATTTTCATCAAACTTTACATCTCTTCTAATGATAACATTTTTGGACTTAAATGGAATAAGTCTATATCCTTTGACATCTTTAGAATATCCAACAAAAATACATTTTTCACTCTTAGGTTCTAAA
>APFE030663959.1:50187-75112 GCA_000404065.3 Pinus taeda
TTCTACCGGCTTCAGATTTGGATCAATAACGGACGCGGCCCTCAAATAGCTCTGATACCATGTAGGAATTTATAGGGTAAGTTCCTCAGACAGAACACCAAAAGGACACTGCTCACAAACAGATCACAGATCATACACCAGTATTTTGACGTGGGTAAAACCCTCAGAGAGGGAAACAGTCCACGGCCTGCGCCAACGTGGCTACTACAGGCAATTTATTAATAAAAGAATGAAAATTTACATAAGCTTCTCTCATGCACGGTTAACCTACAAATGACCCTCCTTGCGCTTTAAATAGAATTCATGGACCAATCGGGTGTCAAGCCACGGATCAAGTGTCGGTAATACCGAGGAGAGAATGAACCGTCGGATCACTACATATCGTGACCGTCGGATCACTACATATCGTGACCGTCGGATTGTAAGTTACAAATGTACATAGTAAAGAAACACACTTTACCTAACTCTATACTAGACCAAGTTATACTTAACTATTCCTATGTGTCGAAATATCCTAACAATAATTATTGATAATTAAATTAAAATTTTGCAAATAAACATGCCTATCCACATAATCAAGGTTATGTCTTGACCATTATGTATAGATTTATTGTAAAATAAATGAGAAATAAGTTCTAAGACTTTAAACATTATCTCCCATACATAATAGGGTTATGTTATAAAAAGTGATAAATTGATTTTGAGAAGTTAAATATTATTTATCTCTCATGGTTTAGAATTTTCCTAGATAGCTTGTGTTAAATTTATGTTATGGTGTACACTCTACCATTATCAAGAGAAAATAGAGTTGAAAGAGAATATAATCAAGTAATTATCTATAGGGTAAACTTGAAATGATAGTTGTAACTTGAAATTTTAGCTCAAACAATTTATGCTCTGAAGATTGTTATGTTAGCTTTAGTGAAGATGCACCTAATCTTCAAATATGGTGGTTAGTTTAGGTGAATGGAGGAAGAATAGATCTATCTTGGTAATGTTCCAAGAAGTTAAGAATGTTTTTTTTTTCCATTTTGAATGTGGGCTATTTTGAAAACTCACGCTTTTTTCACACCATCTTCTTCATATAGGCTTAGTGTTTCAGAATGTAAATTTCCACATTAATAATAATATTGTCAAATTTTTCTAATAATCTATATTATGTCTTTGAAACATTTCAAATGTTTCAATTGGACATTCCACCCATTATCAAAGGAAAATAATTTTGAAAGAATTATAAAAAAGAGAATAACATCGAGTAAAATTTTATACGACAAACCTAGAGTGTAGCCACACAAATTTACATTTACTTGAAAAATGTTTTGCTCCGAGGATTGTTGTGCTGATTCTTATGAAGATTGTATTTTGGGAGTCATCTTGACTTCCAAAACAAAGGATAGATTGAGTAAGGGATATGCAATGCTTAACACTCTAAAAAAAACTGTATTTTTAGCTTCAATTTCAAGACATTTAGATGAAGACCCAACTCTTTCACCCGTTAGTCATGTGCACCCTCTTGTGTGAGGTTTTGGGGCCATCCCATTTTGCAATGGATTGAAACATGATAGAAAAGTGGTTTTCGGTGTTATCCAAACATTTTCATGCTAAGAGATTAGTATGTCATGATATAATTTAATTGGAAAGGATCACTATATAATTTGTTATCTATCTTGATACTTTTTGGGTGGAAAAATTGGAGGAATTTGCTTGCAAGGTCCATTTTAGTGGCAAGTCCCAATTTGGAGATTTGGGGTTTAGAACCTTCCAAATCCATTTTGAGGCTTCAAATGACACTTTTGGGGGTACAAATATTGCAATCATAATTCATAGTCCCTTGATGTTTTTGTACACACTAACACCTTTTTAGTGTGAAATTCATTTCAATTAGAGTTCAAATGCCTTTCGCAAATCGACCTATAGTATTGACCACCATGGTACCAAGTGGATGTTGCATCAATAACCATTACTCATATGTGGGAATAGTCATGTGTGGAATTTAAAGAAGATTCTAGAAGGTACAAAAAAAATCTAATATAGGGTTAAGACATGCAAAAACCCTAACCTTAGACAACATCAAACTATGTTAAATATTGAGTTGGTAGGAAGAGTGAGTGCTCCATTCTTTCAACATTGTACTTTTTCTATGTTGTAGACAACATCTAGGAGTGAGATTTGAGAGCATAACAAGAGGGAGGGCATGATTTTGTAGTAGCCATTTAGGCCATAGTGTTAAAAGAAAACACCATGTCCTTTTCTTCATATTTGCATTTTCATAACTGAAGAAAAGAGAGCAAAGATAGACCTGAAATTCTAGTTGATTCTTCTCCCATGTTAATTTTCCCAAGTTACATATTGTGTCCATGTCTATGGATGGTTTGTTCATTTTCTTGTTCTTTCATTTTGTATTTTATTTATTTTCATAAACTTGAGTATTAATCCAATAATAATAAGTATGGATATATAATAAAATATTTCATAATGTTGTAAGATCTATTGTGATGAACTATTCTAAAGTTATATCCATGGTAGTTTATATAGTATAATGGTAAATGATCTGAAAATAGGGCACTAAAGGCTTCTTGTCAAGCTTACAAGAACCTATCCCACTTCCAAAGTCTAAATATTCCCAAGTCTTTATGATTAACCAATTGCAGAATTAATAAGTGCTTGAAAATATAGGTATATGCTTATGTTTGGTTTAAAACTGTTTATGTGTTGTAAATTGATTTGCTTAAACTGATATAAAACATATAACAATGAAACAATGCAGCAAATGAGCATCATACATAAGACATCAAGTTAATATGGAGTTCACACAAAACTCTTGGGCTACGTCTCCTTGATCTCTAGTCAACTCAACTAGGCTCTCTATGATTATGGCAATAGTTCTTTTACAAGCTCCATGCTCAACTCCACTGGTTTACACAGAACTCAGTGGGCTTAGAACACCATCTTATCCCTGGCTCTTGAAGCTCTTTGGCCTTCTAGCTCTTGGCTCTGGCTCTGGCTCTGGCTCTGACTCTTTGCTTCTCTGAGCTCTCTCTCTCAGCCTCTGCATGAATCGATGGTTCGCTTGACCTCCAAGCAACCTTTAGTAGCTTTCCAATGACTGTTTTGCAGCTTTGTTGCCTGTCAATCATGTTTTCTGGGATTATCGCTCTCTCAGCTAATAGCTCTCCTTCAACGACCTCCAGCTCTTGCCAACCTCCTTGTCAATTGGGCCTTCTGGCTCCTTTGAGGAATTTTCCCGGCTTTGCGGCTTCCCTAGTTGTTTCTCTACGTGTCATTACTCCCCTGCGGCTCTATGGCTTCTCTGCACATTGTCTGTTCGACTGACCATCTGGCTTTGCGACTCTATGGCTTCAAACGCATCATTGTCTGCCAAAAACACCTGCTTGCAATGTGGCACAGTGATCTAGGGCCGTTACAGAGGGATCGGGGCCTTCTTCCAGGCAAAAACCCGAAAATGGAGAAAATTTCAGTACACAGAAATTTTATGAAAATACACTATCGGACGCGAAGTCCCAGACTTCAAATTCCATGAAATCGCCCCTATAAACCATTTTAGGTCCACCTTTTATGGTTGTCACAAGCCCACCATTGATCTGCGTGATCTCCAATCCAACGGCTAATAGTCCGTTTCAGGTAGCTTAAGTGCACGGAGATTACCCGCCTGAAAAGGCAGTTTTCTCTCTCTTGCACCATGCCACATGTTAGCCTGTGTATGGGTTTTGGTGGAGCCCGTTCAATACCACTTACCGCATGAGGCCTGCCCAAAATCCTGCTTACCATGAAACTCAAATAACCCAAAGTTGCATCTTCTCGAGTTCGACTTTATTGCTTTCGGGTCATTTCCTTTGTATTTCGGGTTTATAGCAGAAATGCGCTAATACACAGAAAATCCGAAAATCCTGAATTTCAAAGTTTATGTAATTGGGTCCATAATCTCTATCGGGTTCGGGTCCTGATCACTAATTGCAATCACAACGGCCCGGGGGTCTGCCCTTTGGGTATGCCAATCGCAAATCCGTCAATCGTCAATATCGCACCTCACGTATTGCATCGATGGGGGTCTATATCTTCTGCTCCTTCGATCACTGATCACCCCGATCTCTAATCAACGATATTGTTCATTGCAATCGCATTGTCGCATATCGCCCAGTAGCATGTCACTATGCCTGGGGTCCCGATATCAGGCGAAGGCCTACCTCCGATTTGATATATCAGAGATCGCTAATCAGGGGTCCTTCCGCCTTTGGGTTAAGTCCATCCCTTTGCACATTTGTGATGTGATTTCCTTAAGGAGCCTTTTAGGCCATTTTTAGAAGAAATGCCTCCTTTTCCAAAGGACAAAGGCAATCTTCTTTTTGCGATAACTTCTTCATCCAAAGTTCATTTTAGCCCATTCAAGTTGCAGTAGATTCAAAATGAGAAGATCTATACAATGGGACTATTTCCAGGAGAATCCTTAGATTTTCATTTCATCTGTGAGGAACACTTAGACTTAGAAGCCTATCCAAAATCCATTTTGGATCAGTAACAGAGAAATTTTCTTTGATAAAATTTATGTAAATTGTAGGATCTAGGAATTGGCTTAAGAAGCGAGTCACAAAAACCTAGCCATAGTGAATGACTCCATTCATAACAATCCTCGGGATGTAATATAATATAGATTTTCTAGCCTAGAAGAGAAAGTTGTTGATATCTCGAGAAAAACATGGCCCTCCTCATCGTAGATCTATTAAATAATTTCAAACCTTTCAAAGAGGTTGTTGGATCTAACTCAATAGTTAGATCAGATGAGAAACTAGGAGATAATTAATTCCTAGAAAAGGAGTTGAAAAATGAGCCCAAAAGAGAGCAACTGATGTGATCTAGGTTTTGTAGCTTTCACAACACCTACAAAATATGAATCATTGTTACAAAGCACACAACCTAGGCCATTGGAATTTGGCTACTATATTAATTAATTCAAGGACTAAATAACAGAGCACAAATAAAGAGTGATTTGATTCTATTCACAAGAACACAGAAAGGATTCAATTAACTTTTATTTTTTCAAAATGTCTTATTACATATAAGAATACAAATATGAGAGCGGAGTCCTCAGAGCACTTGAAATTCCCACACTATTACACAACAATACCACGCATAAAAACCAAACGCCCTCTCTAACTCGTACAACAACTAATCACTTTCTCTAAAAATCGTGCAGTAGCCTAACCAACATGAGAAGGCTAAGAGCCAGGAGCTTAAAATGACATGCATAAAAATAATAGGCCAAAAGAAACAAAAACCATTTTCTTCCGTGTTAATCTAATTTATCCTCACATTTTTGACCTCTTCATATTCCACTAAAACAAATCCCTTCCCATGTGACTGCCTACTTCACTTTCCAGATTTGAGTCGATTCACATCCTCTTAGTGTGTAGACAAGCCAAATTTGTAACTTATGTCTTATCCTAATAGCACGTCTAATAATGGTTTTGTTATAGTAGTGAAACCAAATAACTATAAATTTTGGATGTTTTAGAAACTCCAAGAAATGGGAATATCGACACGTGCTCCTAGGAGTGTTAACAACTCGAGACTAGTCATTGCTTTGATAAAATGTAGCTATGGGAGTAAAAGAAACTACAAAATTTGTGTATCAACAACTATCATAATAGGTGTATCAACAACTTAAAACACATGGGAGTAACAATAATTATTATGAAATCAACATAAACTTGATTTTGGTTGATGAGGATTGCCCAAGGCCACGGATGCTCCTCCATCAAACACCCTTAGTAAGAAAATATGGGCTACCATCTCATGTGGTATTTTCTTATGAGATTGAACTCCCTTATAGGCATGCTAACTCTTTCTCAGTCACCCATGACACATCTTTGTATGTAACACCCTCCTCCCAGATTGCTAACTCTCTCTTCAAAGATGTGTCATGAGTAACACCTATAAGGGAGACCAAAGCAACTGACGAGCCGGGGTAAACATGTGGTGAGAGGCCACTAGGATATGATTTGACCTCCTAAGTCACATTAAGGAAGTAGAATCGACAGAAACACACCATACAGACATTCAACATCAGCATTAGGACCCTTAAGAACCAATCCAACCTTTCTTCCAACCAGCCCCTAGGTCCCACTGAGCTTTTGGACCACCTGACCTCTAGACACTCTCATGATATGGGCATGCTAGCATCCAAGGACCTATGGACACTCTCATAGGCCTACAAGCCAATGTCCACGGACTCTTTTTGTCAGTGCTATGCTAACGTCCCCAGGATTTGAGCCACTATTTTAGGCCTAGATCCCAAGTCTTTGCCCAGAATTGAATCATATCTTAAAAATAGTAAAATAACAAGGAAATTATAGTATAAATGCAATCACTTGAATGAGACCTTGATTGGACCCCTACTAGCCATGATAGGAATTTCATCAAATATATCACGAATATATAATCTACAGGTGTAAATAACAGATCTGAGCATAGGGGTCTCATAATTAGCTGATAATCGCTAAGTAGCAATGATGCCTCAATGCATCAACTTCCATTTCATCCATTAAGTCACAAATACATTGATCATTCATTTACAAGTAAAAACATGATGAAATCCATACATAGATTCTATCATAAAACACATATATAACCAACATAATAGCAACAAAAATACCAATGAAATCACAACCATATAAACCACATATAATCCAGTATAATACTCATAAAAATACAAGTAGAAATAACCTCATATTGATGAATAAAAATCCAATCCTGGGATGGGAATTCCACATTTCACATGACCATAGAATGACTGAGCCAAATCTCTCTTCAACCATTCACCGTCGTGCCATATTCCAAGCATGAATGTGGGATCTCATAAAACACATCCACCCAAAACCATCTAGGGCTTATAGAGGCCAACCAACTCAACCCATCAAACAGTGATTCCACCTCACTGTTAGACATCACAAAACCATCATTAGATTGGTCTCTATCCAAGTCTTCTAGGGTTCCAAAGCGTTTATCCAACCAAGGCTCAGGGCCTAGTAACTCAACCCACAAATTTTACCGAGATCTAGAGCATTTGTCCAACCAAGGCTCTAGGACTAGTATCTCAACCCACCAAGGGCTCCAGAGCATTTGTCCAACCAAGGCTACGAGACTAGTAACTCATCCCAAGTTGTTACAAGGCTCTAGAGCATTTGTCCAACCAAGGCTCGAGGACTAATAACTCGACCCAAGCTAAGGAAAGATGAGAACCAACCAAAATAAAACAATGAAAATAAACCCACAATATCCATGGCTATCCAGGAAATGGCAAGGTTACATAATCCACTGTCAATCCCGACCATCCTCCATGCCAATCGTAGATCACAACAAATAAACCACATGCATATGCCATGCATGCCAAAACTAGTGACGAAAACATACATACAACTCGGTACTTACAAGCAAATCGCATTGTAGCTACTAATCCTAATGTCCTCTTGCACTTTCCTACTCTTCCTTTACCTTCTTGCTCCAAAAATCCAAGTATATGACACCCTCCAAGAGTGCTCCAAGAAAACTCTAAGTCTCCAAGAATATGAGAGAGAGAGAGAGAATAATGAGAGAGCTCCAAAACTAAACTAACAAAAGGATACCAACTAATCCTCAAAAGCCTTTTTATTAATGAGGCCTCTATTTTCTTCATTTTCCATTATTTTCCTTTATTTTCCTCCTCACATGCAACTTGTGACCTTTCACCTTCCTTTTCTCCTAATTCCATTATTTCATAAACAAAATGCCAATTAATGCCTCATGCCTTTACAAAGTGTTTTCCATTGGCTTTGCCAATTTCCTTTAGCCATAATAACTGAAATGAACACCCACTAGGATGTCTCTCCCACCATTCAACTTAGAATACGTGTCCCATCAACCATGGCCTTATATATTTTTACATGGATTTTTAACCAGGCTATTACAGGACTCTCCTACTTGGGGGAACACTGTCCTCGGTGTTCAATGAAGCCTAACCAACAAGATTGCTAAGAGCAAAACATACTTCCCATGGAGCTTTATAACACAACTTGTTGCAGTATTTACAATTACCATCTACTAAAACATGACAAACATACCATTTAATGGAGCTTTATAACATAGCTCATTACGGTATTTACAATCCACATATACTTATACACATTTTCTTCAACTAGAAAATAGTCATATTGTCTATGTACATTTATAAATCTAGATTGATGTAGTATTTACAATAATGTACACATATACACATATGCATATTTTCTCAACTAGAAAAAAAAATAATACAATGCCTACATCCACAACAAGGGAATCCAGAGGCTCACACTTCAACCCTCAAAGTATTACCAAGATTCACCTCCTTCCCATGAAGTCCAAAATCCACTATAAATTCAAATCTGCATCCAATGTCGAGCGCTACAATCCATAGCCACTTGTCCTCTCGGTGAACAATTACCAACTCATTGTTCCAGGGCACACTCCCAATGTGCATTTGATTCCATTTGGAAAGGAAAATGACAAAAAAAATATCCCTGACCTTCCCTTCTCTGCTATAAAGTCCCTTGGTAAATCCGGTCACCCCCTTCCATGTTGTCACACACCTTCCAAGTTCCCCTGGCACCCCCATCTTGGGAAGTCCATCCCTTGGAAAGGCTTCCTTGCCTCAGAAGATGCAAAAACCAAGGCATATCACTGCCTTAAAATGGTCATACCAGTCATAGCATGCTCATGGAAATCAATGGACACTATTGGGTACCAATGTCCCACAATGGCCCTGCTCTTGAATGCTTTACCAAAATATTGGTGCTTGTTCCAATTCCTTTCATTGCCGCTGCTAATTCTTGTAGTCAGTTTCAACCACCCAACTGGGCATTTCATGCTTTCTTGTACAAAGCACATAATTTCCATTAGATTCAAAATAAATTGAAATAACTTCAAAGAATACCTCATTGGTAGCTCGTTAATAAGGTACACTTGTAATTTTGTTTACTTCCTATCACAACAAGTCAAACTAGCATCTTTGAACAAATCCTCTTGTATAAACATATCACATCGAGTTAGCTCAAAAAACAATCATCATAGATCAAAATCATAAAGCACATGTAACCAGCATAAACCAGAATCATAGATCACACGTAATCATCATAAACCAGAGTCATAGATCACATGCATAGAAAATATGAAATAAAATATTGATACTTATCCTTTAATGAATCCTCAGAGTCTATCTTTGTCTTTAATCTGTACATACACCGGATTGGTTTCCATACTCGACAACCACCCAATGTCTTCTCCTAAACCATGTGCACATACACATAGTGTGCAACACACACATACAACCACACAAGACATACAACACCATGCAATACATGCATCTACACCTAACACACAACACATACACCTACACCCAATGTACAACACAACACTATACATGCTCCTACACCTAATGTACACCACAATACATCCATCTATACTCAATGTACAATGCCACACAATACATGTAACTACACCTGGCGTACAACACAACACAATACATCTATACCCAATGTACAACACATATACATACACAAAGTACAAAATAACAAATACACATGTCACGATACAATGACTACATAATGCACATACACAGTACCGCACGTTCGCAACATAGCATGTACGACACGCACACCATACCACATGTGCACCAATACCATATGTACAACATGTACAGAGTACCACCTGTACAAAGAACCACTTGCACAACATGTGCAAAACATCACATGTACACAACACCACTTGCACAACGTGTACACAATGCCACATGTACATCGTACCACCTGTGCAACATTTACAAAATACAAAACGTACACAGTACCATGTGCAAGATATGTATATGACACCACATGTACACAACACCATATGCACAACATGTATAGAGCAGCACCTGTACACGACACCATATGTACAACATGTACACGACACCACATGCTCACAACACCACTTGTACAATCATGCATACAACACCATATATACATAGCACCACTTGTACAACATGCACACAACACCATATGTACATAGCACCACTTGTACAACATGTAAATAGCACCCTATGTACACATCACTGCATATCCAACATGCACACAACACCACATATCTATCATGCGCACAATACAATATGTACACAACGCTGCATATCCAACATGTACATTGCACCTTCTATACCCAACACTGCATATGCAACATTTGCACAACACTATCTATACTACCATGTACATAACATTTCATAAACAACATGTACACACACTATAAATTCACAACACCACATGCGCGCAACATCACAGATGCAACATTTACAACATAAACAATATATGCACAATAGTAGCACCACACATGAAAAACCATACTGTCTCTACCAAGAAACCTTGCTTCCAAGGTCTCTCTGCCATCCATGCTTAACCTAGCATGTCGCAAAGCACATTTTTTTCATTCTGTTGATGTATCCTTCAGCATTACTTGTCATAACATAAACATAGGCATAATACAAGCATACAATATCAATTCATATCCACGTGATACTGACCTCATATATTCATGATGACTACTCTTCCCACTTGATTCCCATAAGACCATGAACCTCGTTATGCCATTCACCCGCATAAGAAATCATTCCTCCACAAGAATTCTCCCTGACAACCCTGTCAGGCAGTGACATAGATACATATACATAAACATTAGCATAAAACAATCATGATCTTGTGAGACAACGATATGCATACATACACATATATACATATAAACATCAACATAAAACAATAATGATCTAGTCAGACAATGACATACATACATACATATGTACATGTAAACGTTAGCATAAAATAATCATGATCCATGATGACCCTGTCAGACACGACATACACAAATACATACATGTATACACATATAGACATCAACATAATCATGACCACAACATAATTACTAGATATCATTAGGTAAAGGTTACGAGAACTCCCTTTATGCGTGCAACACATGCACAACATCGAGAACAACAATTCCCAACATAGCCAAGGCATCTAATGCCTTCGATCCATTTACTTCACCTTTCTTGATTACCTTTCCCATGACTATCCCATCATCGTCCATTTACACTAATCGACCCAACTAGTCCAACTTGATGTCATACTCTTGCCTTCAACTTCCTTTATACATGCATTGACTTCATCTAAATCTTAAATCACGTACTAGATTTCATTCAACTCTCTATGATATCCACTAACTTTCCTCTTCCCCAACCAATTACCAAGAATCAAAACTTAAAAGGAAAACACAAGAAACAATCAAGAAGAAAACCATAAAAACCAATAACAATATGACACCACAAACAAGTTGGCATGGTCACGCACTAGACATAACAAAACTACAAATCAAGTGCAAGCAAATCATAAAAGACTAAAAGTACAAGACTAATAATGGACACCATGACTCAATCCCCATGGTCCCCAGTTCTACTAAAGGAAAGTTCAGCTTGAGCCTTCTTTAAGATTTCATGGCAGTCTCTTTTCCATGCAATCCCTGCATCATATTGCCATGAAAACATAACTGTTAGTGAAGAAATAACATAACAACATACTAGTTATCTTATCTTGTTGTGCCAAGCACGTTGCCTTGCAACTAAATACATCCACACCATCTCTCAAGGGACACCAACCCCCTTAACAGATCCACCTATACTAGAGACTAGATAATATACCTATCAAATACATGTTCATGAATATAGCATATATCCCCATAATATCAGACAAATTCAAGGTTAAGAAGACTTCCTGCATGCAAAGTACTCATTTGTTTGGAATTAGGGTTTCCAAACATAGCCAAAGGAATTCTTTCCCAATTCCTTTCATTTACCTTTTACCTTGCTGCAATTGAGTCTTATTATGTACTGTCACATCACCCAATGGATAGTTATATAAACAAATCAACTATTATCTTGTCATGCTAATACCAAGCATGTTTCTTGCAACTGCTCACACATGTCAATTATATGTTCCAAATATCAAGACCATCATATATATTAATTTGAAATCAACCTTTACCAAGCCTAACAACCATGTAATATTCCATAGTCAACTCAGATTCATCAGTCATAATACATAATGCTACAACTATCACCCACTTACACTCAAGTACATGTCAACTACCTCAACACATATGTGTGAGTAAAATAATCTTTATTTCTTCATGCAATCTTACAGACACTTACTCATACCATACAATTAATCAAACATTCTAAAAAACTATAAACGTAACATGTTAGATGAATCAACTAAATGACATAATAAACACTAAACACTCAAACACCAAATAGACGACATAATCAAACATTCAAGAACAAAGTAGATGACATAAGCAAGATGATACCTTAATGTATCTTAGGGGAGGTTATCTTATTTGCAAAATCAATCTAGTTATCACGATATAACTTCACAACATATCAACTCAACAATAAATAAGTTCATGGTATCCATAATAGTGACTAACTAACATGTTCACATCATTAGCTCATAATCATTTGTCATTCATGCATAACAATCACATATGCAAAGTCAATCTAGATTAGTACAACACCATATCAAAAAATGTGTTGGCTCATATCTGAATATCGTAACCATAACCATCTGGATAGGCCAATCCAGGTTAACACAATACTTATAACATCAAGATCGTAAATGCAATAACGCTCATCCTCAAGTTACTAGCATACAACAACAAAAATTTACATATCATGCTCATCAACAACATATAACCTAATCGTCAAGTTATCTAACATATAACAACAATAAGCTAACATATAACATGCTCACCAAAAAAATATAGCCTAATAATCAAGCTAACTATCTGGTAAACAAGTTAATTTATAACATAGTCAACAACAACATATAACATATAACATAATCATAACAAGTTATCTAACATAAAACAACAATAGCAATGCATACAACCACAGGTTACTATCATTCATCACTATCCGACATAGGTGCATATGACTATATTAATCAAATAGCATCTATCATATATGTAACCATGATACCAATAGAGTGAAATGCATACACATAACCATAATGCATATAACAATCCTTAACCTACATACTTGCTTTCTCAACATACAAACTTGTATGACGATTTTCTCTTGCCTCCTCCCACATATACCCAAGCAACTAGCCAGCCTGGGTAAATATGCGATGAGAGGCAACTATGATATGATTCAACCCCTCTAAATCATGTTAAGGAAGTGGACCTGATGGAAGCACACCATACAGACATTCAACATCAGCATCAGGACCCTTAGGAACCAATCCAACCTTTCTACCAACCAGCCCCTCAGTCCCACTGAGATTTTGGACCACTTGATCTCTGGATGCTCTCATGCTATGGCCATGCTAGCATCTAGGGAGCTCTGGACGCTCCCACGGGCCTGTAAGCCAGTGTCCAAGGACTCTTTTTGTCAATGTTGTGCTAGCATCCCCATGATTTGAGCTAATTGTTTAGGCCCAGAGCCTAGGTCACTTCTCACAATTGAATAATATCTTTAGAACAATAAAATAACAAGGAAATGATAGTATAACTACAATCACTTGAATGAGACCTTGACTGGACCCCTACTAGCTATGACAGGAATTTTGTCAAACATATCACGAATATGTAATCTACAGGTGTAAATAACAAATCTGAGCATAGGGGTCTCATACTTAGCTGAGAATCACTAAGTATCATTAACGGTTCAACATATCAACTTCCATTTCATCCATTAGGTCATAGATATATTGATCATTCATTTACAAGTAAAAACATGGCGAGAGACACACATAGCTACGGTCATAAAACACACATATAACCAACATAATAGCAACATAAATACCAATCAAATCACAGCCATATAAACCACATGTAATCCAGTATAATATTCATAGAAATGCAAGGATAAATAACCTAAAATTGATTATGCAAAATCCAAACCCAGGATGGGACTTTCACGTTCCACTTGACTCTAGAATGGCTGAGCCAAATCTCTCTCCAGTCATTCACTCTCGTGCCATATTCCAAGCACGAATGTGGTATCTCATAGAACACGTCAATCCAAAACCATCCAGGGCTTCCAGAGACCATCCACCTCAACCCATCAAATAATGATCCCACCTCACGGTCAAACATCACAAACCATCATTAGATTGGTTTCTATCCAAGCCTTCCAATGCTCCAGAGCTTTTGTCCAACTAAGGACTAGTAACTCAACCCACATCTTTTACTGGGCTCCAAATAATTTGTTCAACCAAGCCTCCAGAACTAGTAACTCAACCCACCAAGGGCTTCAGAGCATTTTTACAACCAAGGCTACGAGACTAGTAACTCAACCCAAGTTGTTAGAGGGCTCTAAAGCATTTGTCCAACCAAGGCTCCAGTACTAATAACTAAACCCAAGCTAAGGAAACATGAGAACCAACCAAAACAAAATAATGAAAGTAAACCCACAATCTCCATGGCTATCCAGGAAATGGAAAGGTTAGGAAATCCACTATCAATCCTAGGCATCCTTCATGCCAATGACATAGCACAACCAACAAACCACATGCATATGCCATGCATGCCAAAACTAGTAAGGAAAACCTACATGCAACTCGGCACCTACAAGAAAATCTCATTGTAGCTGCTGATGTTGATGTGCTTTTGCACCTTCCTGCTCTTCATTTTCTTTCTTTCTTCAAAAACTAAGTATGCCATACCCTCCAAGAGTGCTCCAAGAAAAATCTAAGTCTCAAAGAACATGAGAGAGAGAATAATGAGAGAGCACCAAAACTGAACTAACAAAAGGTTACCCATTGATCCTCAAAAGCCTTTTTATTAATGAGGCCTCTTTTTTCTTCATTTTCTATTATTTTCCTTCATTTTCCTCCTCACATGCAACCTGTGTCCTTTCATCTCCATTTTGTCCTAATTTCCATTATTTTCATTGATAAAATGGCAATTAATGTCTCTTGCCTTTCCAAAGTCTTTGTCATTGCCTTTTCCAATTTCTTTAGCCATCATAAACCAAAATGAACACCCATTATGATGTTTTTCCCACCATTTAGCTTGGAATAAGTGTCCCATCATTGTTGGACCCCAGATATGTTATCATATTGGCTATCCAAACCTTTCATTTACGAGCCATATTCATACCTTTACAACATATTTTGTAACTATCATATTACCAATTTTCCCTAAATGCATTCATTTTACCTTGTGGTTAATTATTAATGATTTCTTGTATTTTTAATGATTAGATGAGTTTTTAATGTGGTTTATCAATTAAGGATTAATAATATGGTTATGTGGCCAAGGAGCATGTTTAACTATGAAATTTTTTATCTCAATATCAATTCAACAGTCCGGTACTTAATTCCACACTTGCACAAATGGAGGGAAAATAATTCAAAATTATAAACTATGTTTTTATTTTCTCTAGCATGGTAAATTAGGTGTCACATGGACCTAATATGTTGGTACAAGCCTTGAAATATACCCATCTCACACATGAGATCCTAGCACATGATTTAAGTTGCAACAAAAAATATGTGACAATTTTGGAGCTTCCATGTTTTGCCTCAATTTCCATGCAAATGGTGGAGAATCACAAGAATATGGAAAATGGGTTTTTATAAAACCTAGAAATTTATTTTTATGTCAAACCATTTCCAAAAATTCGATACGGTGTAAAAGTTATAGCTAGTTCATTGAAGCCGTTTTGTATAAAATTTCTGCAAAACCCATATTGGAAAAATATTCAAACAATCATATTTGGGCATGATTTACGAGTCCATGGAAGAGAATAAGGAAATTCAAAGAGAGTTTTTTTTCGAAGTATAACAAATTAGACTCCATATAAACATATTTCCAAAATACAACATGGTCGAGAAGATATGGTTAGTTATTTAACACCAATTTGTATAAAATTGCAAAAAAAACCAGAATTATGAGATTTTCTTCTAAAAATGTAAATTCATTTTATGAGTTAAGGGGATTGGATCTTATCTTTCCATAGTGAATTTTATGTATAAATAAGGTCTCAAATGACAAATATCAAGAGGATTTTATTCATTATTGTAATAGAGGAGAAGAATGATTAGTTTTTGGAGAAATTTAGAGATTTGATTTGTAACATAGATTTTTGATGTGAATAAAGAATTGATGGTTGCTGAATTGTGGTATATATTCTTAGCTTGATCTAAGATTTTCTTAGCAACACTAACTTCTTGGGAAGGCCCCTCAATGCGGGTAAGTGTTGTAGAATAATTTTACATCTAGCAATTTAGTTTTATTTTGCAATGAATTTATGTTAGATAAAACTTAGATATATTCAGTTTCATGCTCTCAATTTAGTGTTTAGTACTTCCCTTTAGGTTTAAGAAGTGACTTCCATTTGATTGCATATTTTATTTGATGTTTTTTCAGTTTTCATTAGATTTGTATTTCACATAGTATTAGTATTATGTTTGTTTTCTTTTGCTTATAGTTGCCTACATTTACTTTTTTGCAATGTGTTTAATGGGTTTTCATCACTATATGATTAAAACCACTGAAGTCTCAAGACCTAATAATATACATATATACAACAACATGAAAATTGTTAATGAAAGATTTTCGTTCAAAACTTGATAAGCATTAGAGTCCCATAGTCCAGTGACAAGTGATAATCCTTAGTGATTAGTTATTTTGAGTGTTAATTGTTAGCATAAGCTAGAATAGGCTCTAGTCCTGCATTTCTGTACTTTCATCTCTAAGTATTATGACCCCGGATTGATAATTAAATGTTGGAATTAGAATATATATAATTCCACCAACATTTTTGGCATCGTTGTCGAGGAGATGCTAAAGGGATTAGAGCATAGTTTCTTTCACAAGTTTTCCGTGTGATCTTAGTTGTAGGGAAACTAGGGGGTAGAGAAGATGGTAAGACGTGAGTGAAGAGCCACACATCCGCTTTGGTTAGGGGTCGCTCCAAAGTCTGGTTGTCTCTAATTGATTTTCTAGTTTCTTTTTTATATGTGTAGAATCAAAGGTAGGATCCAAAGTATCATTTTTCTTTCTTTTCAAGTGTGTTTTCCTTTAGATTGAGGCATGAAAAGAAGAGAATCCTAACTTGTGTAAATAGATAACTTGGTGACAACAAGGTCCTAGTAGCATGGCAGTGCTTCGAGTACATGATGGGTTTGCTTGCCTTTGTTTTAACTGTGTTTCCTTCTTATTTCTTTAGGATTTAATAAGAATTCCATACTTTAATCCATGTGCATGAAAAGTCCACACAATAGGGATGTCAAGTATCCATGTACCCTAACTATCCGCTAATCTAGATAGCCACTTATGCAATTCGCTAGGGAAGAAACATAAAAAGTTCTTAGTTTTTTCTAAGTATAGGTATCTACTCAACCACTTCTCCTTGGATAACCGTGGATTTCTGTTCTCCTGAGCCACAAACACATGTTCCCTTCGATTGAGCCACTTCTCAATTTCCTTCTTTGTAGGGAACCACTTGTTCGACATCATACATTCCTCAGATTGATCCCGGTCTCGGCAACAGAACCATTTGTTGGCTTAAGGGGGCCTGACCCAGGTTTAGAGTTATTCACACCAACCAACAAAACCCTTACTGCTGGCCCTTTTGGCAACAACCTACATAGTGTAGGCTGCAGTCTCACCCGAAGTAGTATTGGGGGATGCTAGAACCAGGTTTCTGCATCCAGAGGCATGTTTGATGGTCTTCCCGAGGATCTATAGCTTAGATATACCTTCACGCAGGTCTATTCCTTTTGACTATCAACTACTGCAACTCTATCGAAATGACCTTCAGATCTTCGCAAAGGTACACGATCATACTTATCTTGCATAAAAGGTAAATAATTACTACTCTCACGTAATAAATCATGTCCCTGGATCTGATTTCGTGTAGATTTACCCTTTCCCAAATAGTTAATTACAACATATCTATCTAATACTTCATGAAGGTAGTTAATTACCCTTATCGTGCATAAATATTCTAGATCCCACATTTTCGCGCAGTAAATACTTTAATTCATAGAAAACAAGTTTTTGAGCGAAGATGCATAAACTTAAATAGAAATAAGGAACAAGGAACAGATGCAATAGATTCGATCCAAAATAGTCTTTATTAGATTTAGCATTCAGTTATAGACTCTTTCTGCCCCGCGCACCCAGCTGCAGACTTACCAAGGTCTCTACGCACTCAGCTGCAAGAGCCTTCCCCTTTTGCCTAAGTACAAGGGATAGACTTTTCCTGCCTTAGCACCTTGCCCTTACAATGATTCTCTATCAAAAGGTTTCCTACAAGACTCACTAAGACTCAACTATATATAGCATTTTCATTACAATACCATAGCACGTGGACCATGGGTGAGTCTCAAAACCGACCTATCACCTAACGATACAAAGGACTAACGCCCCTTGGAATCTTACTAAGCTTCGCACTATGATTCCTCATTTCACAGAGACTTTACATTATTTTACGAAAACTATTACAAAAATTGACTTTTACTAACAAAATTTGACCCTAAGGATCCCATCCCAACATCATCCCCAACTGGAACTGACATTTTGTCAAACACTTGGCATCAATGCAACCTACAACTCTAGGATAAAAGACAGAGCATAAATGACTAAAACAACTTAAGAAGCATAACCAGAAGGATCACCTCCTTTTCCATTGAACTACTACATCATCAATTAGGTCTTGCATCCATCCATTTAACGATTACAAGTAAATATATGAAATAACCATGACATGAACTAGTCATTTAACCATGCTTATAACCAACATAAAACCATGTAAATATCAGAGTTAAGGCAACCATTAAATCGACATATAAATCAGTTGAAAAGTAAGAGAACTTAGCTTTTAATAATCATAGGAACATTTGACCAGGTTCAAGACTTCCATGTACCACTTGACCATAGACATCGCTGAACCAAATCTCTCTTTCAATTGGTCACCCCCATGCCATATTCCAAGCATGAATGTGGGATCTCATAGAGCATCTAATCCAAGAACAGCGAAGGGAATCCAGAGGTTAAATCACTTCCACCCTCACCAAACCGTGATCACACCAAAACTGGTGCTCCAATCACAACCAAACCTAACTTGGAATGCCATAAAAAATCCATCACTATCCTTGAGGAAATTTTCAACTTCTTGTCTCTCAAGATTTACCGCAATCGAATCCTAGATCACTAGGCCCTAAACCGAGACTAGCCTTTTGGGCTTTACGCAATCCAAACCCAGATCACTAGGCCCTAAACTGAGACTTCTCCCTCAGGCTTTACCACGTATCCCATCAAAACCGGTAAGGGGATTCCTAGGCCTTTGAGAATGAACCTTGAGACTACCTCTGCCATGAATTCCGAAATCCATCCCGAAAACCAAAGCTCAAAACCAAGATAAACATCCCAACAAACCATGACATATGGAAAAAGAAAAGGCTAGGTTGAAAACCACTTTCATAACTCGACAAAACCATGCCACCGACCATAAGAGAACCATACATCAACATGCAAAGCCATGCATGTTCAAACTAGCGAGGAAATCACACATGCAAAAGGTTACAATTAAGTATTCCTGTTGAAACTACTGTAGGTTTTAACCCATAAAGAAATTACCTGCATACGAATTCTAAAACACAGAAAATAAATAATGCGAGAGCATAACACATAAAAAACATATACACAGAGATTTTCCCCTGGATCCCAAAACTGGGACTACTAGCTTTATTTTTCATTATGTTCCTTTCAATGTTACAATATATATATTTCTATACATTCCAAAGCATCCAATACCATGGATCGAAAACCATCGCGTCCAAAACCATGTGCGAAAAACATGCATAGAACCATAAGTAGGTCTGCCCAACCTAATATATGGTCCAAAAACAAAATTTTCTGGGGCGCTGCCCTAGACCCCATAGAGTGGGGTTACCTGCACCCCTAAAACCACCTGTGACCCCCCCCGCTACACAATCTGCGCAACGAAGGGGGGGCTCTGCCCCCTTTCTAAACACCCGGTTAACTACGTGGGCTAGTCTTGAAAACAATATAACACAACCCAACATTCTCCCACTTGTTGTTTTCTTTCCATAGGGGGCTACAAGAGAGCTTAGTCATTTATCCAGCCCTGCAACACCCATTGTTTGTCTACACCAAGAGAATTTCTCAGAGCTAACATATTTTGGCAATGCATCTGCATTATTCTTCAAAGTGTCCACCTTTACCAGCAACACCTTTTTGTCTTATATCATATCCCTCACAAAGTGATACTGAACATCAATGTGCTTTGTCTTTGAATGATATGTTAGGGTTTTTTGCAAGAAAATTGCATTTGGCTATCCAGTATATCTTAAGCTCTCGTGTACTTAAACCCCAACTTTGAACATGTGTCCTGCAACCACTATTCCTTGCTTGCATGAGTGGTTGTCATGTATTCTTCCTCTGTAGTTGAAGTGGCCCGTAAACAAAAGATATGGTTTCTTAACTCATCAACTGATTGCACCTCCAAATAAGGTTTAAACACATACCCACTTGTAGATCTTCTCTGATCCAGATCTACCAACCAGTCTACATCACGCACGAATATCCAACACTCGTCAATCCTGGTCTTCCTTGGTAGCACAAACCATAATCACTAGTGCCATGCAAATACCTAAAAACCCGCTTCACTGCTGTCTAGTGCTCCTTCCCTGGTTTTGACATAAACCTACTCAATACTCCCACTGCATTCGCAATGTCTGGTCTAGTACAGACCATTGCATACATCAGGCTACCAACTACACGTGCATATGGAACACGGGACATGTCCTCTTCCTCTCCTTGTGTCTTGGGACACTGTTCATCAGATAACCCATACAGAGACTTCTTTAACTTGCATACCAATTCTTTCTTACCCTTCACCGTAAATCCTTCAAGTTGCTTCATGTAGATCTCCTCTTCCAGATCCCCATGAAGAAATGTTGTCTTCACATCCATCTGTTCTACCTATTGAGGCAAATTAATTACCTATCATTTAATTGTCAACCCGGGGGTTTCGTAAAACTTGCGAAGCATGCGTGCACTATATATGCTAGAAATTAACTTTCAATTTAGATCAATCTAACTATGAAACCAAATAACGAAAAACCAAATTCACCTATTCTAATTCAACAATCAACTCAAAATAAACTACAATACAATTATAGTACAGTGCGTGGAATTGAAATCTTAATCTTTAAATCTTGTAGGAATTGAAAAGCACACCACTCTTTCAGAAATGAAAGCAAAAATAATCATTCTTAACCTCTCACACAAAAAAAGATATGAAAGAAAATAAAAATAAATGCTCTTAACTTCTAGGTAGAAAGCAAATAGAAACAATCACTCTTAACCTCTCACACAAGAAAAGATATGAAAGAAAATAAAAACAATTGCTCTTAACTTCTAGGTAGAAAGAAAATAGAAACAATCAATCTTAACCTCTCACACATGAAAATATACGAAAGAAATAAATCTTAATCTATGAAAGAAATAAATCTAAGTCTATGAAAAACAATAAATCTCACACATTGTTGGTGGACAATCCAAAAGCATGAGATATAGCAAGTTGAGTGGCTCCAAATGCAAGCATAACCAAATCAAGGTGAACATCGCTCATGAGCATGGTGCCAAATCCATATTCTTTATTCAAAACATGAGCATTTCCCTAACTTTACACATGCTCTGAAAAACACACCACTCTTTCATAAATGAAAGAAAAAACAATCATTCTTAACCTCTCACACACGAAAATATATGAAAGAAAATAAAAATAAATGCTCTTAACTTTTAGGTAGAAAGCAAATAGAAACAATCACTTTCAACCTTTCACACAGGAAAAGATATGAAAGAAAATAAAAACAATTGCTCTTAACTTCTAGGTAGAAAGAAAATAGAAACAATCACTCTTAACCTCTCACACAAAAAAAGATATGAAGGAATAAATCTTAATCTATGAAAGCAATAAATCTAAGTCTATGAAAAACAATAAATCCCACATTGTTGGTGGCCAATCCAAAAGCATGAGAGATGGCAAGTTGAGAGGCTCCAAATGCAAGCATAACCAAATCAAGGTGAACATCACTCATGAGCATGGTGCCAAATCCAAATTCTATATTCAAAACATGAGCATTTCCCCAACTTTACACATGCCTTCAAAGGAAAAGGCTCTCCTATTTATACAAAAACATAAGAAGCTACCCTATTTAATGAGGATCCACTAAAATATCATATAATTACAACCAAATAGCTCATAATGAGACACATATCCCCTAGGTGTCTCATAGAGCTCTAATCCAAATAAGAAATGATGAGACACCTCATAGAGCTCTAATCCAAATAAGAAATGATGAGACACCTCATAGAGTCACAATCCAAATAGGACACATATCCTTCTTTGACCTTTTATCCGAATCTCCTTTGAAGGGAATTCGAATTTGAGCATTGGAGGCCACATAATGGTGCCTTGGAAGCTTCCAAATAACCTACACATGTCACGAAACTCAAGCCACATATATAGATGCATGAAACCACGTTAATTTCCTAGTTTTTAATCATAAATTCACTTTAAACAAATAAAATAAATAAATTTGGTAAATAAGGATCCTAACCCATATATTTATAAAAATGGTGGCTAATGAAAGGTTATATGGTTATGGAGATGTGACATGTGAGTGAAATGGTGGCGATCAAGGTGAAAGTGGATGTCATTTTGAAGACATTTTGGAGGCCCAACATACCCCCCAACTAGATAAATTGCATGTCCTCATGCAAATATTACATTAACTCCTTTGATTTGCTTCCAACATCTTTGCTTTTAAATGAGCTTGGCTTATATCATATGTCCTTAAACTTTGCATTTGTCAATTTTTTTTATTTTTGCAAAGTATTCCTTGTCATACATTGAATTGAAACATGTTTGGTTGGTTCTTGTGTTTCAACCAAATTTTAATTGGTATTGATTCTTGTGTTTCAATACCTTGTTTCTTTTTGTTGCAAAAAGATTCATTGAACATATTTAAGAATGCATCTTTAAAATCAGTCATATAGTTTGCTCTTAATTTAGACATTATTTGCAAATCATATAACTTTTTGAACCATAATGCAATCATAATTGATTAGGACAAGTATGTTAGGATGAAATGAAAATGTGTGATGGTGTATGATATATGAATATGAAATGATGTCCCTTCCACCCAACTAATGATATGACAATGTGAAAGAGGAAGTGAGGAATTTCCCAAAGTTACAATTTTAGTATTTTAAGGAATTGCATGACTAAAAATTAGAAAACCACATATCTTCACTTACCTTCAATGTGCATGAGTTATGGAAATTGAAGAGTGTGGCTGCTTCTAGATCATGGAATGAAATGTAGAATTCATCTGCTTCTTGGTTGCATAAATAGTGGATGAAGTTGTGAAGTGGATTCTTTATTTCTGCTACTAAATCTGTTGTATCTGCTGCAAAATGCTTAAATGATATAGTCTTTAATCGCTATAAAACTGATGGTACAACTCTAGTCATGCGAATAAATGTGTAAGTGTCGAGCACGAAGAGAGGTCATTGGATTACCGATCATTGATGAATGTCATTAACCAATGCGAGGCAAACTCGCCATTAATGTCAAAGAGTGCCAAGGTACCTAAGTACATCTTGTGAAGGGTGATAAATGAGCCGATGTCGAGCCACTTGCAAGATCCAACAATCAAGGGACATTGATGTATTCACATGATTGTTGGCGAGAGAGCCTATCATTAAGGCTTACAAGCCTTAAGGTATTAATGAAGACTCTAGCCTTAGATCTAGATAATGTGTCGATGTCGATAATCCAAGGCTTTTTAGAAGGAAGGCCTTAACGAATCCTCCATCATCTAACGCGAGTATGAAACAATGATTTTGAAGGACTATGAATGGAAATTTTTGTAGTAGATGAAGGTTTATTTAACGGAAAGGAAAATGACAAGTGAATGGAAAGTAAAAGGACAAATCAGCATGTAAGCAAGCTGAATGTCTTTATGAAAATGGGTTATGAGTTGGTGAAAGCAAGGTAGGAAAAGATAGTTTCTGTGAAAAAAAGTGAGCAGTGAAGGAAAATGAGATGATAATTTTATTGACTAACTAAGTGAAATGCAATGCGACTGCAAAGGAAATGAGATGAAGTTTTTATTGACTGAAGGAGTACGGATGCAATGGAAACACTGGCATCTGAAAGGCTTGCAACTGTTGGATCTGATATGCATTAGCATGTGCTCATGCATTGATGTTTCATCTCTATTGCTGCTTTGATCATTTTCTTGTGAAATAAATGTGGTATTTGAGAGACACTATTTGCTTATGGTCATATGTTCTTCCTCTTGGAACTTTCAAAAAACTAGTACTTCTTCTCCAATGGATTGTAAAGTTATCAAAATAGAGACATGATCAATTTCTCTGTTAATTACATTTACATATTTGTAGCTTCATGTTCCGGATTATCCACAGTTTCCAGTTCAGTCTGTCGACGTTTCGAACCCCAACGGGGGTCCATCATCAGGACACTTCTGAAAGAAATGAAATGAAAGAAAGATGAAAGATGATGAGAGAAGGAGCGGGAACCTGCTTATAAATACATAAAGGAACCCTAAAATGAGAGCCGACACTACATTTCATTATTTCAAGAATTTAATAAATTTGAAATTTAATTTATTTTTATTATTAAGATTAATTAAAAATTTTATAACTATTAAAATGATTATTATTATTAAAATAAAAAGAATTAATTAATTATAAATTTATTAATACCTAATCTAGGCATAATAATCATTTTAATTTTTGTTTTTATTTTATT
>APFE030663959.1:93347-134948 GCA_000404065.3 Pinus taeda
CCAAGATGGGTCCGTGCTACTCGGGATGCAGCAGGTGATCTTGCCGGTGATCCTACAGATCAGCGACGTACACATTCTCAGTTTGAAAGAGACTCTTCTTTACTGGCTCAAGCTCTAGTAAATCATGATCCTGACACTTTTGCAGAAGCTTCAGGCCATCCACATTGGGAAGCAGCTATGAATGAAGAATATCATTCATTGTTGGCAAATGATACCTGGGATCTTGTTCCTCTACCAAAGGGACGCAAACTTGTTAGATGTAAATGGGTTTACAGAACAAAGTATGGACCAGATGGGAAAGTTGATAAACATAAAGCTCGTCTTGTTGCTAAGGGCTTTTCACAGGTTGAAGGCATTGACTACACGGAAACCTTCTCCCCTGTTGGCAAAATGAACTCTATCCGCCTTGTTCTTTCCCTTGCTGCCTCTTTAAAATGGGAAGTCCATCAGATGGATGTTAAATCTGCCTTCTTGCATGGGGACTTGCATGAAGAAATCTATATGGAACAACCCATTGGCTTCATCCAAACAGACTCCAGCCTTGTATGTCGACTTAAGAAATCTCTTTATGGTCTCAAGCAAGCTCCTCGGGCTTGGTATGCCAAAATGAATAGCTTTCTTTTAGAATCTGGCTTTTCTAGGTGTTATTCTGACAATACTGTCTACACCAAGAAAGTGGGCAACTCTCTTATCATCCTTGTTCTTTATGTTGATGATCTTATTCTTACTGGTAGTGATCCCAACCTTATAAACCATGTGAAGTCCAGCCTTAAAAAAGAAATTTGAAATGACAGACTTAGGACACTTACACTATTTTCTCGGTCTTCAAGTCTTGCAATCCAAGGAGGGTATTTCCCTTTCCCAGTCCAAGTATGCTTGTGATATTCTTCGTCATTTTCACATGGAAGATTGTAAGCCAGCTCCTTCTCCCTTTCAGTCTGGAGTCAAACTTTCAGTCTCTTGTACTTCTCCTGAAGTTGATGCTACCTTATACCGTCAACTTGTAGGAAAACTCTTGTATTTAACCCATACTCGTCCTGACCTTTCCTTTGCTGTTGGCCTTGTTGCTCGTTTTTTGCAAAACCCCCGTGAAAGTCATTGGAAAGCAGCTAAAAGAATACTTCGTTATGTTCGAGGTACAATACAGTTTGGGATTCATTACAGTGCCAAAGCAACTCCTCTATTAGTTGGTTTCACTGATTCTGATTGGGCTGGTGACCCTGATGATCGGAAGTCTACTGCCGGTTATGTCTTCACTCTTGGTTCAGGACCTATTACATGGGCTTGTAAGAAACAGGCTGCCATTTCTCTTTCGTCAGCAGAAGCAGAGTATCGTGGTGTCGTGGAAGCTAGTAAGGAAGCCTTGTGGCTTCGTCAGATCCTACCAGAATTTGGCTTTGAGCAGCAGCATCCGACTACACTTTGGTGTGATAATCAAAGTGCCATTCAGCTTTGCAAAGATCCAGTTCAGCATCAGCGCAGCAAACACATTGAACTAAACATGCACTTCATCAGAAAACTCATTCATGACCATGTTCTTGAAGTGCAATATTGTTCAACAGATGATCAGGTTGCAGACATCTTCACAAAGGCTCTCACAGAGGCGAAGTTAACTAAACTTCGATATATGATTGGAGTTCAGGAAGTTGTCACTAAGGGGGGATAGGCCCTAGTGCCTCCTTCCTTCTCCTATTGTGTCATATTTGTAAATCCTTCAATCCTATCCCAAGTTGTTCTTAAGGGGGGATGTTAGGATATTCCGACACATAGGAAATAGTTAAGTTCAACTTGGTCTAGTATAGAGTTAGGTATAGAGTTAGGTAAAGTGTGTTTCTCTACCGTTGTACATTTTGTAACTTACAATCCGACGGTCACGATATGTAGTGATCCGACGGTTCATTCTCTCCTCGGTATTACCGACACTTGATCCGTGGCTTGACACCCGATTGGTCCATGAATTCTATTTAAAGCGCATTGAGGGTCATTTGTAGGTTACCGTGCATGAGAGAAGCTTATGTAAATTTTCATTCTTTTATTAATAAATTGCCTGTAGTAGCCACGTTGGCGCAGGCCGGGGACTGTTTCCCTCTCTGAGGGTTTTAACCACGTCAAAATACTGGTGTATTGATCTGTGATCTGTTTGTGAGTGGTGTCCTTTTGGTGTTCTGTCTGAGGAACTTACCCTGTAAATTCCTACACTCCATCAGCAAGGATGATACTATTTCATCAAACTGCAAGACAGTAACATTGCTACCTATTGCAATAACCAGACTATCCCACGAATCTGGTAGGGAACACAACAAACTAATGCACTTATCTTCATCTGAAATTTTGATATCAATAGACGATAACTGACTTACCACAATATTAAATGCATTTAGATGCTCTGTCACTGAGTCTCCATCTTTCATCCTCAGGTTATATAGCTTCTTTCATAAGAACAATTTATTCACTAGAGACTTAGATTGGTACAAAGTCCCTAACTTGTCCAACAAAGCCTTCACCGTAGCTTCCCCTGATACATTCAGCAATACTGAATCTGAGACACACAATCGTATTGTGTTCTTTGCCTTCTGATCCAACTTCTTCCTTTCTTCATCAGGCACTCCCATTAGTTTAGTACCCGGATCTACCGTGATCCACTGATCCTTATCCACCAACAGATCCTCCATCTTGAGTTCCCACAACTCAAAAATCTAACCATTAAATTTCTCGATCTCTATCTTTCCACTGCTTGCCATTTTCTTTCACTACCAGAATCGATCCCGTAGATCTCCCACTGAACAGGGTCTACCATAGGCCTGAGCAAAACCCCTTAGCACCAAAGGCATCCCCTTAAAGCCAAAACAACTCTGATACGAAATGTAGGCTTTAACTCTATACATAAATTACCTACATGCGAATTCTAAAACACAAAAATAAACAACGCGATAGTATACCACAAATACACAGAGATTTTCCCCGGGATCCCAAAACTGGAACTACCATCTTGATTTTTCATTATGTTCCTTTCAATGTTACAATACATATTTATACATGCTGAAGCATTTAATACCATGGACCGAAAACCATCGCATCCAAAACCATGTGTGAAAAACATGAACCAAACCATAGGTAGTTCTGCCCAACCTAATATATGGTCCAAAAACAATATTTTCCAAGGTGCTGCCCCGGACCCCATAGAGTGGGGTTACCTGCACCCCTCAAACCCCCTGTGACTCCCCCCGCTATGCAATCTGCGGAATGAAGGGGGGGCTCTGCCCCCCTTCTAACCCCCCGATTAACTACGTGGGCTAGTCTTGGAAAGAAGATAACATAACCGAACAACTACTTGATCTTGCTTTCCTTTCCTTGATCCTTGCTTTCCTTCCTTTCCCTTTCCTTGCTTTCCCTTCCTTGATCCAAAGCTAGAGTGCTCCAAGAAAACTCTAAGTGACTAAGAATATGAGGGAGAGAGAAAAATGAGAGAGCTCCAAACTTGAACAGACAAAAAGTTACTCTAACCAAGCCTGCCAACTAATCCTCATAAGACTTTTTATTAATGAGGCCTCTAATTTCTTCATTTTCCATTATTTTCCTTCATTTTCCTCCTCGCATGCAACCTGTGACCTTTCACCTTACTTTTCTCCTAATTTCCTTTATTGTCATAAATAAATGTGCCAAAAATACCTTTTTTCCTTTTAATGCATTTTCGTTTGCCAATTTCCTTAGCCATAAACACACATCTAGTGATGCCCACCAGGATATATTTTCCCAAAATTCAGCTTGGAATACATGTCCCTTACCTGTAGTCTTATTTTTCCTTTATTTACTTTATTACGTGGAATTCTCACGAGGGCTATTACAGAACTCTCACCTTTTGGGAACACCATCCTCAGTGTTAAACCACACCAAAACCTCAGCAAAACCACTAAAAATAAAAAATACTACCAATGGAACTTTATAACTTAGCTCGTTGCAGTATTTACAATGAAAGACCTGCTCAAAGTAAAATATCATGACCACATGACAAGATAACAAGCATACCACTTACTGGAGCTTTAGAATGTAGCTCATTAGGGTATTTACAATAACCACATATACATGTGCACATTCGCTGAACCAACAAATAAAAGGATACGATGCTCATATCAATCAACAAGGGAATCCAGAGGATCACACCTCCACCCTCAAAGTAGTACCGGGATTCACCTCCTTCCTAGGAAGTCGAGAGTCTAATTCCGTAGTCATAGCTCCATCCAATGTCCAACGCTACAATCCTACGCCACTTGTCATCTCAGTGAATAGTTACCAACTCATTGTTCCAGGGCACACTCCCAATGTGCATCTTATTCCATATGGCAATGTTAATGACCAAAACCAATATATTTGCAACCTTCCCTTCTCTGCTACACAGTTCCTCGGGAAATTTGATCACCCCCTTCCATGTAGTCATTCGCCTTCCAAGTTCCCCGGTATCCGCTATCCTGAGCTATCCATCTCTTGGTAAGGCTTCCTTGCATAGAAAGATACAAAACCAAGGAATATACCGGTCATAGCATGCTCATGGAAATCAATGGACACTATTGGGTACCAATGTCCCACAATGGCCTTATTCCTGAAGTACTCTACCAGCATACTGTTATATGTTCCAATTTATTTTTCTGTTGCTACCAATTCTTGCAGTCGATTTCAACCACCCAACCAGGAATGTTCATGCATTCTTGTTCCAATCACATAATTTCCATTAGATTCAAATAAATTTAAATAACCTCAAACCATACCTCATTGGTAGTTCGTCAATAAGGTACACGTGCAATCATGTCTGCTTCCTATCACAATGAGTCAAACTAGCTATTTGATCAAACATCATGTACAAACATATCACATCTAGTTAGCTCAAACAAAACCATCATACATCAAAATCATAAGTCACATGTAACCAACATAAAATAGAATCATAGATCACATGTAATCATCATAGATTAGAATCATAAATCACATGCATAATAAAACTGAAATAAAATATTGATACTTATCCTTTAATAAATCCTTATCTTTTACCTTTGTCCTTATTCCATATGCACTCTGGATCAATTGTCACACTAGATAAACACCCAATTCCTTTTCCTCAACCATGTGCACATACACATAGTGTGCATCACACACATACAACTGTTGGGATGGGGTCCCCTAGGTCAAATTTTGTTAAAGTTTTGTTAAGTTTGTAAAGATATTATAAATTCTCCACATTTTGAGGAGTGGAGTGTGAGTAGCACGGGTCAATATGAGTCAAAGGGGCTTTAGGAAGGTCAAAGCCCCTTAGTTTGTTAAATTCAAGTTGTTTTGAGACCCGCCCATGGTTCACATACCATGGTATTGTAATGAAGGTAGAGTCATAGGTAAGCTAAGTAGGAATTGCATGAGTTGAGTCTAAATTTGTCTATTATGTACCTGGGTGAAGGGGAAGGATCCTACAGCTGTGTGTGCGGAGACCTTGGTAAGTCCACAACTGAGTGCGCAGGCCCCTGCAGTTGTGTGCGTAAGGTTGGAAAGAGTTTGTAATTGAGAATCTGAAGCATAATAAACACATATTTTGAAGTGATATCTGTGTATTACTGTTTAACTATGAAGTTTTTGTATTTATGATCTTTTGAATGCATTTAATCAGGAAAAGTACTTAATAGATTTGCGAAGACGTAGATCTGCTTATTTGTACGATGTTATGCATGTTTAGCACGATTTGCAAAGGACATAAATTTGCTGACTTTTATTTACTGTAAGTTATGGGTTTCAATGGTTAGGGTTCACAAAGGTCAAGATAAAGCCTTAGATCTATAGTAAACACATCACATAGCCCTCTGGATGCAGAAACCTAGTTCTAGCATCCCCCAATACTGTCTTGAGTGAGACTACAGCCTGTGTTACATAGGTTGTTGCTAAATGGATGATATTTTAGGGTTTTGTTGGTTAGCGCAGCTAACTCCAAACTTAGGTCCAAGCCCCATCAAGCCAAAAAATGGTTCCATTGAGGGGTTGGAGGATATCCTTGCAGAAGAAGTTTAGCCTATTTCTAGATTGCCTCCTTACATGCCACCAAGGCAACCAACATCCAAGGTCTCTAAGGACCTGGATGCATTAAAATATAAGGTATTCACTCCACTATTACTAGAGCATGTACCCATAGAAGGTGAGTTGTTGGCCCGGGTACTCTATTTGAAGATGGACTCGGATTTGAATGATTTCACGAAGTACCCTCAATTTCAGCCCAACAATTATTAAAGATCTATATATTATGAAGAAGCGGGAGTCACAAGGGTAGAGCCAATAAAGTGGGTGGCCAAAATCAAGTGTGCAAGTCTATTAAACATGCTTTATGTGCCTCATTTTTGGCGAAGTAATATCAAAACAATTTGTGTGTGCCGATTATTGGCCTTGGTGCCCGATGGGTGTCTATTGTTGGGGACACTGATCCCCATTGATGAGATGTTGATCAAGAGGATCAATGCGCTCCCCTATCAAGGTGCAAACCAAGATGATACCTTTTTGGGAAACTCGCAGAAAAAGAAGTTGGCGGACCAGATGAAGAGCGACTTTGGGTTAGTGAAGAATTCTTGAGGCTATGTTGTTAGCTCCATATCTAACGAAGCCATGAGGTTCGCTACTTCCATTTTGGTAGGAAAAATTATGAGAAAGTGACATGCAGATGAAGTGCTCGCCCTAGTTGTTTCGTTGGTTGTATAGTGTAGCAAGGGCATCCTAAACCACTGGGTGGGATATTTGTGTAAATAATTCTTGGAGGATTACCACAAAGACTAGGAGGAGGGCAAGGCATTCCACTATGCCTAGTTGTTATTGTTGATTGCACTGGTTGCATGACACACACCGGATGAGTTGCAGTTCCTCGTAGTGGATCCTGATGTTTGTGAAGCTACGGGGTATAGTTCACTGCGGACCTCCAAGGAGCCCACAAGGGTGATCGAGAATAAAAAATTTTGGGTCCTAGTTAAGATGGACCTGTGCATGGTGATTAACCAACGGCCACGATTGTCACCCGCTCTATATGTACAATATAAAGATCTAGCAGACTTCAAAGCATATTTTCACAATTTGTTCATGTGCACGAAGAAGGGTGTGATAGGAACATGGAACAAGTTTCCTTATTTAGCCATGGAGGAGGATATTATGGGGGTCATCACCAACTGGTTAAGCAATTGTCTCATCCCGTCTGGCGAAGCCACATGAACAAGTAAGGAAATAGAAGTAGAAACAGGGAAAACAATCGCTGCAATAGAGGCTAAGAAAGACAAAAATAAAGAAGCATAGAAGGCTTCTAAGAAAGAGAAGGAAGAACATAAGGAAAAAGATGCACAGGAAGAAACAATGCAAGTCACCATTGACCCCAAAGAGCCTGATACAGAGCACATATATTTTGAAGTAGAAACCTCAGACGAAGAGGAAGGGAGTGTAGACCCCAATGTTGGATAAGAGGACTTAGAGTCCCCCTTTAGGATCAGGAAGAGACAAAAGCATAGTTGGACGGGACCACGCAAGAAGCAGAAGTCTAATAAGTCTGTGGGTTTTGAACCATTGGTCCTCACAGAGGAGGACCTTGATGAGATAGGCAATGTTGTCCACTCCGCAACTGAAAACATATAGGGGCACATCAAGGACCAGTACAAGAAGGTAATGGACAAATACCAACAGGGCCTAAAGGAATTGCAGGTCTAGACAGGAGTGATCTAGGTGAGCGTGGTCCAAGTGAGCACAAGTCAAGTAAGCGCAAGTCAGGCGAGTGAGACATCAAAGGAAGAACTGACTACATACCTCCATGTAGTGATGTTTGCAGAGGGTTCATTGCATGTTGAAACAATTGAGGATTAGGCCAGGCTGTTGCATATGACCAACATAAGTATCAACATTGCAACACTACCTATCCAGACCTTGCACAAGCTGCACCAAGAAGTTTTAGACGAGCTCTGCGTCTGACAGAAAATATTTTTGTTGATTATCGAAGAAGTAAAGACTAACAATCAACATATTTTTGCAGAGAAAGCACAGGCCTTGTAGGTCCATGATGAGGTGATGCAACACAATCAATAGCTAGAGGCATCCCTTACCCAAGTATGCAGTGGACTCCCTGAGCTCCAGATTCCAGCCATGGTAGCCTCTACAGAGAAAATTCACAAATTAGTTATTGCATTGAAGGAATCCAAGGAGGAAATCAGAAAGGTGCGGTTTGAGCTACAACTGCAGATTTCAGAGCTTCAAATAAAGTTGCAACCAACCACACCTCTAGAGGTTAGAGAGCAGCACAAAGCTGCCATTAAATCCGATATGAAAACTCTGGCCATTATAGTCAAGGACTACAACGAATTATTTGACCAGACAATGGAAATGTGGGCCTCGCTGGAGGAGGAACCACACTCACAGAAGATCAAAGCGCATATATGCAATAGAAAACTATAGTTTGATGAGATCTGAGTGACAGCGTGGACCCTTGCACATGTGTAAAGGTTTGCGATACTTCAGGAAGGAAAAACTCTGCAGGCACAGATCGCTGAGCTACGCAGAAAAGCGTGAATCATTGCAGTGTGAACAAAACCATGGGTTGATGAGGCAAGCTTGTTGTCTCAGACCATCAAGGGAAAGCTAAAGGTCCTTCAACAAAAACAAAGGACAATGGGCCTTGTAATCGAAGGTCCAACAACGAAGAATTTGGTCGAAGAAGTTTGCCAGGTCACCGCATAGGGAAAAACAGATATTCAAGCATTAAAGATCGAATCCAGTGGCTTGGAAGCAAAGGTTGAGGGAACACCAACAGAGTGACTCGGGAAAAGTCACGACTTTGTGTTGGGGGCATGTAGGGGCGGGGTTCCCTAGGTCAGATTTTGTTAAGGTTTTGTTAAGTTTGTAAAGATATTGTAAAGTCTCTTCATTTTGAGGAGAGAAGCACGAGTAGTGCAGGTCAATAGAAGTCAAAGGGGCTTTAGGAAGGTCAAAGTCCCTTAGTTTGATAAAGTCAAGTTGTTTTGAGACCCACCCATGGTTCACGGACCATGGTATTGTAATGAAGGAAGAGTCATAGGTAAGCTAAGTAGGAAGTGCATGAGTTGAGTCAAAATTTATCTATTTTGTAATTGGGCAAATGGGAAGGCTCCTACAGCTGTGTGCGCGGAGACCTTGGTAAGTCCGTAGCTGAGTGCGCGGGCCCCTGTAGCTTTGTGCGCAGGGTTGGAAAGAGTTTGTAACTGAGAATCTGAAGCATAATACAAGAATATTTTGAAGTGATATCTGTGTATTATTGTTCAATTTTGAAGTTGTTGTATTTATGATATGTTGAATGCATTTAATCGAGAAAAGTACTTAATAGATTCGCAAAGATGTAGATCTTCTTATTTGTATGATGTTATGCATGTTTAGCGCAATCAATGAAGAACAAAAACCTGTTAACTTTTATTTACTGTAAGTTCTGGGTTTCAAGGGTTAGGGTTCACAAAGGTCAAGATAAAGCCTTAGATCTACAAAAAACACATCACATAGCCCTCTGGATGCAAAAATCTGGTTCTAAAATCGCCCAATACTACCTTGCATGAGAGTGCAGCCTGCGATACATAGTTTGTTTCCAAAAGGGACGATAGTGTAGGGTTTTATTGGTTAGCGTAGCTAACTCCAAACCTGGGTCCAAGCCCCATCAAGCCAACAAAAACTACACACTTCATACAAAACCATGCAATACATGCATCTACACCAATACCATATGTACCACATGTACACAATACCACATGTACACTCCAACCACCTGCACAATGTGTGCACAACATCACATGTACATGGCACCACCTACACAATGTGTACACAATGCCACATGTACACTGCACCACTATACAACATGTACATAATACCACATGTGCATAGTACCACACACACGAAATGTACGCGACACCATATGTACACTGCATTACATGCATGGCATGTACAGAACACCATATGCACATAACACCACATGTACAACATGTAAATGGCACCACATGCTCACAACGCCACTTGTACAATCATGCATACAACACCATATGTACATAACACCATATGTACAACATGCATAGAGCACCATATGTACATAGCACTACATATCCAACATGTACATAACATCATCTGTACGCAACACTACATATCCAACATGTGCACAACACCATATGCACACAACACTGTATATCCATCATGTACATAGCACCATCTATACCCAACACTTCATATGAAATATTCACACAACACTATATGTACCATCATGTACATAAAATTGCATAAATAACATGGACACACACTATGTGTGCACAATACCGCATGTGTACAACTTATACCACAATAGTACTTCACATCCAAAAGTACACTGTCTCTACCAAGAAACCTTTCTCCCAATGCCTTATCTATGTCGCGAACCAGACTACTTTCATTTCCCTGATGTGTCCTTCCACATTGCCTGTCATAAAATAAACATAGGCATAATACAATTATACAATATCAATTCATATCCACATGATATTGACCTCCTATATTTTTCGTGACTACTCTTCCCACTTGATTTCTCATGAGATAGGAATCTCTTCATGCCATTCACCTGCATAAGAAATCATTCCTCCACCAGAACGATTCTTGACAACTCTATCGGACACCGACATAGATACATACATACATACATATACAATCATTAGCATAAAAAAATCATCCTCTTTTCAGGCAATGACATACATACATGTATACATATATAAAGATAAACACAATCATGATCATAAAATAATAACGAGATAACATAATGTCTAGGTTAAGAGAACTTCCTTATTCATGCACAACATTGAGAACAATCGTTCCCAACATAGCCAAGGCTTCTGACAACTTAGACCCATTTACTTCACCTTCCTTGATTACCTTTCCCATGGCTATACTACCACTGTCCATTTACACCCATGGATCGAACCAATCTAACTGATTGTCATAATCTTACCTTCCTTTGTTCTTACTCTTGCATAGATCTTTTTCCACGTCATTTGTTGTGTACCACACATCTCTCTGAGAGCTCCATTAACGTTCCTCTTTCCCAAACAATTCCCAAGACTCAAAACATAAAAGGCAATCCAAGAAACAAATAAGAAGAAAACCATGAAAACCAATAACAACATGCCACCACAATAAAGTGGCATAGCTATGCACTAGACACACAAAAAATCACAAATGAAGCGCAACAATTTCAAAATACCAAACGCACCATACTAACAACAAACACCATGACTCAATCCCCATGGTTCCCAAGGAAAGCTCAACCTGAGCCTTTTTCAAATTTTCATCGCAACCTCTCTTGCCATGCAACTCCCTGCATCATATTGCCATAAACACATAATTGTTAGTGCATAAATAAACATATAACTACACCAATTACCTTACCTTATTGTGCCAAGCACGTTTCCTTATAGCTAAACACCTCTGTGTGATGTCCCAAGGGACTCCAATTATCTTGATAGATCCACCTGTAACTAGTGACCAACTAATATACATGTCAAGTACATGTTCATGAATTTAGCCTATATCCACATAATGTCATACAAAATAAAGGTTAAGAAGACTCCCTATATGAAATGCACTCATTTTTTTGGAATTAGGGTTTCCAAACATAGCCAAAGAAATTATTTCCCAATTCCTTTCTTTTACCTTTTTACCTTGTCACAATTGAGGCTTACTATGCGCTATCACATCACCCAATTGTTAGTTATATAAACACATCAACTATTACCTTGTCACACTAATACCAAGCATGTTTCTTGCATCTACTCACACATGTTGACCTTTTGTTCCAAATATCAAAACAATCATATCTATCAATTGAAATAACCTTTACCAAGACTAACAATCATGTCATAATTCATAGTCAACTCATAGTTGTTAGACACAATGCTACAACTGTCAACTATATTCAAGTACCTATAACATGTCTCAACACATATGTGTTAGTACAATCATCTTAAAACAAGATCATTGGAACACATACTCATATTATGCAATTCATCAAACATTCCACTAGCGTGCAAACATACCATGTTAAAAAATTAACTAGACGACATAATCAAATAGTGAAGCACCAAATATACGACATAAGCAAACTCGTACATTACTATATCTCAGGGGAGGCTATCTTGTCTACACAATCAAGCTTGTTAGCATGATATAACTTATCAACACATCAACTTAAACATAAATAAGATCATGACATCCATAACAATCACTAACAAACATGTTCACATCCTAACTCATAAAAAATTATGATTTATGCATAGCAATCACATATGTATGATCGGTCTAGATTAGTACCACATAATGCAACATGATAAGTCGAATCATACCTGAATGTCGTAACCCTAACCACCTACATAGGCTAATCCAATTTAGCATGATACCTATAACATCAAGATCTTAATGTAATAACCCTAGTCATCAAGTTACTAGCATATAACAACAACAAGTTAACCTATCATTCTCATCAACAGCCTATAACATAATCATCAGGTTATGTAATATAAAACAACAATAGCAATGCCTATAACTACATGTTATTATCATTCTTGACTATCCGACACATGTGCATATAACTACACTAATCAACTAACATCTATCATGAATGTAATCATAACATCAAAAGACATGTACATAAACCTAATGCATATAATAATTCTTAACTTACATACTTGCATGTCGACATACAATACATGTATGTCAATCTTCTCTTACCCCAACGCCTAATGCTGTAACCTCATTATGATGAATTTCATCTCCTTCTCGATATCAACCAACACATTAGCATCATAACATACAAATATCACCCTGATGACCTAAATTGAATACCATGACTTCACAAGGCATGTTTGACCTACTATTCATGCATAACTATAACCAAGACCATTCATGCATGACAACTCCATATAGACATATAACATTTGAGTACCAAACCATATACACCTCATTCTGGCTAGAGCCTAGTCATCAGTGCATGACCATATCAACTTCGCAAACCATGACCTCATGCATGAAAACAATCATTACTCCATTGCACACATTGCCACATGAAACCGTCAACATGCATAAGCAATGCCTAATCAACTACACATATGCATGAACACATGTAGTTGAGCATAAGTGATCAATTCTTGTAACCAACCTACAAGACTGATACATGTAATCAAACAACCAAGAAGGCAACCTAACATACAAGGATGCAATCAAACGACATATAAAAAACATGTAAGCAACATATGACCATATGAAACTAATCATATACTTCCGATGATGCATTCCATAAAATGACATCAAGTTACTCATGACAACCTTACTACAACCATGATCAACATGATGTAATGCAACAAGCACATGGAATGCAAGTGCAAGAGACATACATGCAATTGACATGCATGCATGACCAACGCACATCGCCTATCTAGTCCAAGGGGTGAACCATGCTCTGATACCACTCTGTAACCCCCTCCTCCCAGGTTCACCCAAAGTAACCATGCCAACTAGGGTAAACATGAGACTAGAGAGGTTACTATAATGGATTCAATATCCTTGGTGACCTTAAGGAAATGGAATCGATAGAACATCACACACAATCATCCAACATCATCAACAAAACCCTCGGGAGACAATTCAACAACTCAGCCTGTCCCTGGTTACCACTGTTGTCATGGATTCCTTAGGCCATATTTTCTCTCATGATATGGACAAGGGAGTGACCAACAACCTAAATTCACTCTCACAGGCCTGCCTACTAGTGACCATGGACCAAAATTTCAATTTTGTGCTAGTGACCCCGATATTTGAACCACTTTTCTAGCGCAGAATCCTAACCTCTACCTAGAACTTGCTACAACCTTCATAATCCATCAAAGACATGATAGCAATGATGATCAATCAAAATCAACCTCAGGACTACGCCTGAGCATCCCCATCTGGGACTGACATTCCGTCAAACACTTGGCATCAATGCAACCTGCAGGTCTAGGATACAAGACAAAGCATAAATGAATCAAACAACTTAAGAAACATAACCAAAAGGATCACCTCTTTCTCCATTGAACTATTACACCACCAATTAGGTCTTCCATCCATCCATTTAACAATTACAAGTAAATACATGAAATAACCATGACATGAACCAATCATTTAACCATGCCTATAACCACCATAAAACCATGTAAATATTAGAGATAAGATAGCAATTAAATCCACATATAAAGCAGTGAAAAAGTAAGATAGCTTAGATTTTATTAATCATAGGCAAATCCGACCAGGTTTGAGACTTCCACATACTACCCGACCATAGACATGGCTAAACCAAATCTCTCATTTAGCAAGTCACCCCCGTGCCATATTCCAAGCATGAATGTGAGATCTAAAAGAAAAAACAAGGGAATATAGAGGTTAAACCACCTCCACCCTCACAAAACCGTGATCACACCAAAACTGGTGCTCCAATCACAACCGAGCCGAACTTGGAATGCCATCCGAAATCCATCACTATCCTTGAGGAATTTTCCATCTCCTTTTCTCTCAGGATTTATCGCAATCCAATCCCAGGTCACTAGGCCCTAAACCAAGACTAGTCTCTTAGGCTTTACTGCAATCCAAAACTGGATCACTAGGCCCTAAACGGAGACTTCTCCTTCAGGCTTTACCATGAATCCCTCCAAAACTGAGCAAGAGATTCCTAGGCCTTTGGGAATGAACCTTAAGACCACCTCTGCCCTGGATTCCGAAATCCATCCGGCAAACCAAATCTCAAAACTGAGATAAACATCCCAACATACCATGGCATTAGGAAAAAGGAAAGTCTAGGCTGAAAACCACTTTCATAACTTGACAAAACCATGCCATCGACAATAAGAGAACCATACACCAACATGCAAATCCATGCATGTCCAAACTAGCTAGGAAATCACACATGCAAAAGGTTACTGCAAGTATTCTTGTTGAAGTTGCTATACCCTTCTTTAATTTCCTTGATCCTTTCTTTCCTTCCTTTCCCTTTGTTTTCTTTTCCTTCCTTGATCCAAAGATAGAGTGCTCCAAGAAAAATCTAAGTGACCAAGAGTATGAGAGAGAGAGAATAATGAGAGAGCTCCAAATTTGAACTGACAAAAGGTTACACTGACTATGCCTACCAACTGATCCTCATAAGCCTTTTTATTAATGAGGCCTCTAATGTCTTCATTTTCCATTATTTTCCTTCATTTTCCTCCTCACATGCAACCTGTGACCTTTCACCTGACTTTTCTCCTAATTTCCTTTATTTTCATAAATAAATGTGCCAAAAATACATTTTTTCCTTTTAATGTCTTTTCCTTTGCCTTTGCTAATTTCCTTAGACATTAACACACATCCAATGATGCCCACCAAGATATCCTTTCCCAACATTCATCTTGGAATACATTTCCCTTAGACGTGGTCTTATTTGCCTTTATTTACTTTATTACATGGAATTTTTACCAGGGTTATTACAAATCCCAATTATGATGATTAATTTTTCCACTACGATCTCCACAATATTTAGGGCCTTCTCCTCCTCTCCAAATTCTCCAATAGATCCCTATTCAAATGAATTTGATTTGGGGAAAAGAAGCCCTTTTATAGGAAAAAAACTAGTTTTTTCATCGCCCATTGCGACCAAATCATAGCTTAGTTTGGCGAATCATTAGCACCATTAGAAATATCTCACCAAATTCTAAGATGGGTCTCTCTTTGTTTTTGGTAATTTAACACTTCATGATGAAGCCATTTTTTCCACAAGGTCTCATCTTACCACAACTTAAAATTGAATTTCTTCATATGAGCTGCTTGTTCTCTGATACCATTTTACCTTTGCACTGGTCAACCCATGTGTTGATTTTTGTCATGATTAACCATTTTTACTCATGTTTTTATGGTCCCTTTTGGGCCTCCCCCCATGTGGCAGCATCATCGAGTCACCCTTATTCAAAGCATCAAAGATGAGTCACCCTTGCATTTATGGATTTTGTTTTGAGTCCCCTTGAGTCCAGTTATAGTGTTTAATACATCTTTGTGTTGCATTCATCCCATAATTCTCATATGTAGCCTCCAGCTACACTACTTCGTATTTGAAAAGGCCCTGTTAGAGTAATTGACCATCCCCTTTGGAATCAATTTAATCACTACCAGTTCAACCATGCATTTTATGCTCTGACAAGGGAAGTTGTCAGCCCAACACTCGTCTTCTTTCCTTCCATCATCATCCATGGTGTCAGTTTATTAGTCACTTTACTATGATCCCTCATGCCTTGGTTGAGGATTCCTCATTGCCTTAACTTTAGTGGGCCCTCTTCTGTCGACTTCAGCACATTTATTCCAGAAGTGTGGTCTAGAGGGCAGTGTACCTTGTTTCTAGCCTTCATATTTGTTCAGTTCTTCGAATCAAGAAAAGGGAATCATCATTTCCCTTTGACTTGGTTTTTTTCTCACGTGCTCGATGTCAACTCATTATCGCACGATTGAGAATCTTACACATAATGATCCAGTGATCCAGATGATTGTATTAGTGATTCCTGGGTGTGTATGAGATTTTCCAATCCTCATGAGGGGGTGGCCCTTCAGGTAGTCCCCATGTGCCCAAATGTCCGCAGATGTTGATCCAACCTCAGATGGAGCTACACGAATTGCATGGGTTCAATTTTAACCACTTGTAATGCCCACAACATGCATGTCTCCTTCAGATGATCCATTCAGATCTTTAGAGCCCTTTCCTATTCATCAGGGCTTCTTTGGTTGTGGTCCCCCCTCACCATGTTAGCATGAGGGGAATTATCTCTCATGTACCCCAATGTTATTGTATTCATTCTTGGCCTGTGCATTTCCAGGCACATTACGTATATGGGATTCATTGTATTACTTTCTGGCCCATTGATGCCAACATATCATGTATCATGTACTATGTAGCTCAATCCCACATTGTTGGGCTCACCATTATTCTTTATACTCAGTTATTTTGGCGGGTATGGGTATGTCTGCCCCCATTTGAGATCATGTACTCCAAAATAGAAGGAGACTTATATACGTTTAGTAGGTCCACCCCTTCATTCCTCTATCTTTCATTGTACTTCTTGAGATGTATCTCTCTCTCCAACTCCCTTTTGGTGTCTTGTGGAAGTGTAACCTACAATGTGTTTTGGTCATACGATTTGCTCCTAACACTCATATGTTGGGGGGAATTTGTTATCACCAAAAAATGATCACCTATCCATTTCTAACTAGGTGGATTGAAATAGACCATGTGACATTAATTTTACCATAGTAAAATCACTTTTATTATAGGAAATAATTTAGTAAACCATTTTTATTAAATTATTTATGATTAAAATTTAAAAACCCCATGAATAATTGAATAAATCATTATTTGTTTAATTTTCTCTAGAAATAAGTATTAAATCATTGTTTGATAATTATTCTTTGTCACATTTCACTAAATCACCTAGTAATAATTAAATAAATCATTATTTATTTATTATTCCTTAATTCTATTTTTGGAATAATTGTCAAATCACTATTTAATAATTATTTCAATTTCACACCATTCTTAATTCTTGTGAAAAAATTAATAAATCATTTTATTTGCTAATTATTTATAAATAAAGATATTTGACCATTTTGAATATATTTTCCCTCTCCAAAAAAATATAATAAAGTATTCCTAACTGTTAGATCTTGATTTGGTCAATATTATTTTATTATTTTCCATTTTTTAGATCAACCCAATACTTTGTTATAAATAAGAGGGTTTTCCATTCATTCTTCACCATGATCATTATCATTGTCACCACTATCGTCTTCTTGCATTTGAGCTCCCACTAGAGTTCTACACATTGTTTTTGGGTTTTTCACACATTGAGAGAGAGAATCGGTCACTGAAGCATCAAGGACATCAAAGGACTCGTCCCATCAAGGGGGATTTCCATATCATTTTGTAGATCTCCTTCACTAGATGTTATCAATAAAGATTATTATTCATGCAAAAGTCTTTCCATATTGGGTTATTACATTGGATTTCTATTGTTGTTTGCTACTTTGGATCACATATATTTTTTTATTGTAAGTTTTTCTCATTTCATTATTGCAAATCTGAAGTGTAAGAAAGCACAAATTGTTGTCAGGGTCACTTGTCACGAGTTTTGGATTTCTATTGTTGTTTGCTATTTTGGATCGCATATATCTTTTTATTGCAGGTTTTTCTCATTTCATTATTGCAGATTTGAAGCGTAAGAAACCACAATTGTTGTCAGGGTCACTTGTCACGAGTGACTTAAGTGAAGTGTTTTTGGTACACCTTCCAAGAAATTTCATACTAACAAATTATTCCCTAAAGCTTTCATGATTTATTCTCTAAATCTCTCATGTTTTTCAAGGTAAATTAGTCTTTGCCTTATGGAAAAAATCTTAGCTATCCATAAATTTTCTAAAACTAATCTTGTCCTAACAACCACACTTTTCTATATCTTTTCGAAATCTTAGAGATTTTCTAGCTCACATGAGTTTTCATAAAATCATAGGGAAATACATTTAAATAATTAATACGATTAGTTAGGGAACCAATTCCCTTGGTAAATAAAAAGAGCCTTGCTATAGTCAAAATATATTTTGACTTGGAAGTTTGGATGCTCCTGTATCACTATATAACACAAAGGTTAAATGAATTGAGAAGACTAAATTTAGGTAAAGAAACAACAAGAACTGAGCCCAAGATTTCATTAAAAAATACCTTTGTGGATAATTATGAGGATTGGTCATAGTGAAATGGTTACCTCTAGAGTAAGCCTACTATAAGTTTTATGAGATTATGAATCTAATGTAATTGAGAAAATCTAAATTTGAAGTATAAGAATACATACCAAAAATTTTCCTGTCAAATAAGTCTTGTCACTCATGAACATTGTTGGAATGACCTTGAATGGAGTTGTATGATTAGAAATCCTTACCCATTAGACATCCCATAAATAAGTTATAGGTTTCCTAAGTTAAAATTAATTAAATTGCACTAAGGTCAAGTTAATTATTTTAACCCTCTTCAAAGCAATGTTTAAACTAAATTATGAGTGGAGTGAATAATATAGGTTTTGGAATGCATCACATAAACCTAGGTATAAACCATGTAACACATCTTCAAAAATTTACACATGATATAGTGTATCTCACTTAAAAAAATTCCATGCAATATAGTGCCATGGTTAAAACTGAATTTCACATTAAATATTTTTCAAACACAAACCAATTTTAATGTGGAACATGTGAGATGGTCTTCTATGACAAAGTGTCATTTAAGTGGACATTCTTCCAAAGTTATGGAAAAATGGATAAGAAAAAAGAGGTGGTGATCATACACATAAGGAAAAAGAAGTGTATGAAGTGGACAAGTTAAGAGGGGAGGTTCATAAAAACGTGGATAAGTGCAAAAGGTAAATTATTGAGGGCTTCACATAAAGCAAGGTATACAGCCAGGTATCACATTATAAAAAATCCAAAAAAAACCATGGTATTAATACCTAAAATGACTTCACATGGTACATATCATACCAAAAGAAAATTTAGTGAGAAATGTGTTGGGTGGAGTGACTAAGGTAAGCAGACATACTCTTATGATAAAGTAAGGACAAATATATGATGTGGTGTACATAAGTGAAATTAGGGTTCATAAAATGTGTGCGAAGGATTCTTAAAACAAAGCATAATGGGGCACATGAAAAGCGAACACATTATCTTCTTTTTATGAAACATGGTGTATTGGCCATTTTTGAAATATAATGCATCTTTGATTATTTTAAATATTGTTCTCTAATATGGTGTCACTTGGGATTCAAGATCTTCATCCAAACATGTCTCAAGACTAAAATGAAATCACAAGTGAAAGATGGCATCTCACACAAAATGGTTTTAATATAATACACCATAGAGGAATTGTTTTAACCCAAGTTTCCAGTATTTTGTGAGAGTGAATTAGACATAGGACATACTACACTAGGAGTTAATACAGGGGTAACACATCACACAAGGAATATTGTTTTTAGTAGGAATATTGTTTTTGGTATTCTTGTCATAATTTTTTTATGCCAAACTGAATTTTGTGCACCTCTTGTAACATTGGAAAGGTCATATCGAGCACTACAACGTATATGGTTTTAAGGTTTTCTCTAGAATTTATTCTATATTTGAAAATTTGAATATGGTATGATTTGAATAACCTAGAAATTATTAGTACACCAATTTATCAAAGGTGTACACAAAATCATAATGCATGGAACCAAAGATCAAAATCAAGGAAGTAGAGTTAAAATCCTTATCAAGTTTCCAATTGAAATCTTTATGTTAGAGACATCTTTCGAAAGTGTGATTTGAAGTTATATATATATAATATATATATATTATAATAATGGAATCCTAGTGAATAAAGATTATGTATTTTAATTTGAAAAAAGGTGTACGGAGGAGTGAATGGTACAAGCCTAATGTTAAACAATAATGGCTTTGCAATTGTCATCAGCATAAATGGATGAAGTTCTAGTGCATGAGCAATGATTAAAATAGAAGACCTAATAATAAGTAATCAAAATTTATAACACAAATCTAAAATAATGGAGGAGTACATAAATCAATTAAAGCATGCTTAACACCTTGGAGAGGAAAACCAACCAATATTTTTCGAGGGAAATAGAGAGCCCATTGGATTGATAATACTAAAATATCAGAAGCCTTCAAACTTATGTATCAAAGGCTTTGTAGAATTTAATCACTTTCATGATGGTAACAACTCAACTGGTAGAGGCTGACATGTATATTTAAATTAAGGCATGGCTGAAAGCTTTCAACATAGAAGAAAGGACACCTATGGTGTGCAAGCCATTAATTATATTTAATGATGTTAATTAATGTAAAGATTCATGGTAGTCTATAAGTACAAGGTGTAAGTGTACGCAATGCAAGAAATTGCAATTTTAGTCTGTAAGTACAAGGTGTAAGTGTACGCAATGCAAGAAATTGCAATTTTATGAACGTTTTTGTTGCAAGTATGACCTCACCATCCTATTGAAATTTTCGAACATTTTTGTTTCAAGTATGAACTCATCATCCTATTGAAGATAAGGAAAACGTTTGGTAAGTATAAGGTTGAAAGTCAATGAGGTATAAGGTCAACAGTCAATAATTTTTTTTAACAAATAGTCATATATTTAATTTGCGGCTCTTAAAGCTTTCATGTATTTTTACTAGAATTTTAATGAGGAGCAGTGATTTCTAGCCCAGCTATCTTTTACTATTTCTATTAATGTCTTTTATGTACTATTTTTTTTCCTTTTGTTTAGCACTAGATTTGTATAAGAATGTATCTCACACTGTGGACTATTCTTAAGTGTATATATGTTGCATTTTCATTTATGTTTTTTGGAAATCTTTATTTGAATACGTGAGCATAGGACTATAGATGATTATTTTAATGCAAAAATACTTTGGATTTGGGGTCATTTGCTCATATTATTATCTTTGTTAGTGAACTATTTTGTTAATAAATTATATGAGCATGTGTCGTTATGTGCTTACTTCCTAATTATTATTAGTGATATTTAGACACATGAGTTTGCTCCTTAGATTATTTGTATTTCATCTTTTGGTTTAGAAAACCAATAATAACAGATCATGTCATAATTGATAAAATTTCAAACCAATCATGGTTGTTGGGCTAAAATTTATACGTGTTCCCAATTCCAATCATTATAAGGTTAAGCCAAAGGATCTTAGTTCGAGTGATTTGGAAAACAATTCCTTTCTCTATTTGTGTGTGTTCAAGTCTCTAGATACATGTTATAATTGGATTATTGTGGCATTTATGAAATAGTTGTATGTGGTGTGATCTTGCAAGTTGATGTTTCGATGTTACTGATTTTCTAGAAAATTCTCATTCTGATTAAGAAAAAATATGTTATGAGGTGTAATTGAGACTTTTCACCATGGGTAACCCTTACTATTGATCGAGGTCATTTTGATTTGTCATCAATTTCATATGTATATTATGACTTTGATATATTTGCTTTATCAAGGAAAAATGAACACAATAATCACATAGAAATATCCATAACAAAGTACAACAACCTTTCAAATTAGAAAAATTGACGTAAAAATGGGCCTCAAAATAAAAATGTGTGACAAAAATCAACTTTATTTGAACCAATAGGATTTAATATGATGATTTCAACCATGGGGGCTGATTCACCATTTTTGTAAAAAAAAAACTTCTTTTTCAGCTCCCATTTTCAACTTATCCCCCTACGATTTTACTCAAATTTCGAGCGGAAATACTCATTGGATGTGGAATTTAATTTTGCATCCATGAGTACCCATGTTGCATACTTTTCATGGACTCTACTATGTGAAAAATGTGAAATACATGGAAAAATATTATTTCAGTCATGTTTTTCATATATTCCACATTTTCATGTAGTAAGGTCCATCAAGAGTATGCAACATGGGTGCTCCTTGGATGCAAAATTAAATTGCACATCCAATAAGTGATCTTGTTTGAAATTTGAGTAAAATCATAGGGAGATAAGTTGAAAATACGAGTTGCAAACATAGGTTTTTCATTTTTCCCTCCAAAACTTTATGAGGTAATCTAATCTCATTTTATTATTCCCACAATTATATTACAATATTCTTAATTTATTTTATAATATTCTCTACTACGTGAGATAAATTCTTATACAAATCTAGTGCTCATTTTGAATTTATTTGGGCATCCATGGTTGAATATGTTGAAAGTGAGCAGAGTGTGTGGGAGGCTAGAATGAAAGTACCCCTTCGCTCTCTCATTTTTAGGATTCTGGGCACAACCTCTATGGTTGATGGTTTGTTTTGTGGATAGGTTTGGATATGGAGGGTGGTCGTCCATACAACACAACTTGCATTTTAGGAGTGCGATGACGACTCTGGGAAAGGCATATGGTCTTTGGGTGTAGGAAGCAGATTTCACTTCACTAGGGCTTATTTTTTTTATTCATGATTTCATTGTCCTAGGTAAACTTGGGGCGAGGGCAATATGGTAATTTGTGGGTTACAAAGGTGGTGGTATTTTCTAGGAATCGTGGCTAAGCTCATTCGGGTTTAGGGCCATGGGGCTATGGGGTAGTCCACCTTGGGGAAAATCATGACCTGGGGGAATATGTAGTTTCGTAACAAGTTCACTATCCTGGCAGAATTGAACTTCCCCATTCTGCTTCCCTCCCCGTTGACTCTTTAGATGAACACTTTTAGTAGATTAAGATGCTCTTGGAACAACTTGCTCAGGACAATCATTAGGAACGAGATTATTAGGTTCATGAATGACCTTCAACAAGATCAATGACATATGATGGATAGGCTAGTCTATCTTCGTCGCGGACAAAAGAGGATTCATGAGAAAATGGAGTGACTGGAAGGTAGATTAGAGCACATGGAAGACCACTCATTGTGCTTTCAATCCAGCTCCACCGCCAAGCCATAGACAAGACCACTTGGCTTCGGCTCACCTTATATATTAGAGATGAAAGTTAGCTACCTCCTGATTTTGGGGATTTTTTGGTATTTTTGGGCTATCTATATGTGGTTCTCTCATTTATTATGTGGTTTTGTTATTACCTTATGGCCAACAAGTTTGGTAGGAATGAGGCGAGAAACTTTTTTCCATGCAACCCCTCACGATGTATCACTGAATTGAGCTAATAGAAAATTTTGACTTACAAAAAAAGGCCATCGTAATCATAATCACAGTTTGTTAAACATCATAAAAGCATCTAACCTCTCATATCATTTGAAACTGCATCGTTTCCCATTTCACAATCTTTGGGGCACTCAATATGGTTTTGCTCAATATGAATTTGTTTGGTATGAAATTTGTCTAGTGGCTCACATGTTAGTTTTGAATGATATTTTGAAATCAATTTTTGTATTTTCTTTTAAATGTATTGAAAATTGCAATTTTTCAATAATGTTGTATTTGGTTCGTTCTAGTGGATGAAAAATTTGGTTTTCAACAATGTTGTATTTGTTTGGTTTTTGTGGATGAAGAATGTAACTAATCTTTATTGCCATTTTTTTTTTTTTTTTTAACACATGCTTGAGTTAAGGTATATTATTGGTTAAAACATTTTTTGAACCTCACTACTAAATGCTACTCATAACCATTGCATATGTATGCCCAAAATTTAAATATAGAATCTAAACATGATGTACTTCAAATATGAAACTATTCTTATTGTCAATTAGGCTTGCTTGTCAATCTCTATAGTCTTCTTTAGATACCCCATTCTTGCTATAGTTGTAGTCATTTCTAAGTTAAGTGAAATATAGAAAGGTAATTTCTTGGCATTACCCTTTACTCATTGTTGCTCTAAGCTTGGAATCTAAATAACATGAGTTTGAATGATGAAAGAATGTAACCAAGATTTATGCAAATTGTTGGAAGTATGTACCAATAACTCAAAATTGTATTTCTAGCACAGCTAAGAGAAATCGAATTTGAGTTTACATGAAAAAAGAATGATGACAACATACCCACTAAAAAAAAGAATCTTCCTAAAGAAATTTCTCTCCAAACTTCATTAGTTTGCTTTGCTTTCAAATGTCCAAGAGTGAGGTTGAAAGGAGAATTTTTTCTTTCTCTATTTTTACAAGAATGTGCACCAAAATGCACACCCTAGGCTCACTTTATGGCCAAATTGAGTTCTTCAAAAGGGAGAGGGTGTGTTTCCTCATTCCCCACCTTAATACAATTGTAATAGCCCCATTGTCACCCTCTTGTAAATATTTCTATGTGCATTGATGTGTCTAATGATGTGGAATAATGTAATAATAAAATGATGACTAGACTGATAGGGATGGGGATTCATGATCCTGTGGAGGTGAAGGGGAGGATTGCTTGAAAATCCCAAGCCTGCAATTAAACCTAGTCAAGTAGTACCTTTCTGAATTAAAAACCCCATAGGGATGCATAGTCATAAGACCAAGCATTAAGCCTGTGTATGAAAGCCACAACTAGCAGGGGAGATGAATGCACTAACAACTAAGAGTTAAAATCCTTGTATGGGTCATTGCCGAGGAAGGAAAAAAATCCATGTTCAAATAAATATGGCATATGGGCTTGAAAGATGGAGCAAAAATCGACACCCACCACCATGGTAGATTAAGCCCTAGTCAGAAAAACCATCAGACAATGTGTCGAGGGAAACAAAAGAAAAAGGGGAGCAGGGAGGCTCACATAGACATAAGGAAGTGAAGAGCATAACTGATCCAAGTGGATATTGGTGGCCACTTTCCTATTCCACTTGGAATCCCAACACCATTTCCTTAATTCTAGCACAACTTTCTAGTTCTGGTATTTTTTCGGGTCTTAAACTTTTGGAGCTGTTTTGAGGTCCTAAAAGACATTTTCTGGGAAAACACAGAGACCAAAATAGTGTCAAAGTCTATTTCACACATTCTATTTTTGCCTCATCGTGGATATATTTGAAGTGAGGTGTTATGATAGCCAAACGAAGATCATATGCTAAAGATATGACCCTGGGAAGTTGGGGATCCAACTTACCCCAACAAGACCCAAAACCCTTGGCACTTCATCTCCTAGGGTTAAGGTTTCACAGTTAATTTTTTATGATAAAAAGGCCTCTGAGCCTCACTGTAACACAGTTTAGAAGGCATGTAGTCATCACATTTCTTCTCACAGATAAGCTTCCATCACTCGAGCTAGTTTGTTCCATTCTACATCTAAACAATTTTTAGAACATATTCTTCATTAATTGAAGTTTTTTTCTTTCGTTGTGTCTCTATGTTCTATTTAAATATGAATTTCATTTCATTGCTTCATATATCTAGATCAGTGGTATCAGAGCGACTTGCTCTTTCTTTCTTTTTTGTGCATGTTCCTAATGAGGTCGAGGTATAAGGAGTTGGGACTTAAACTAGTTGAGCCCTTGCAATACCATCCCTGCTGACACCAATGACTTCCCATGCTAGAAGAAAAGCAAGAAAAGGGAACAAGAGATCCTATCAAATTGTTGCTTGAAGAATCCCTCGAGTGGCAAAGGAAAAAGATGATGGAAAACTTTTTCCAGATCCTTTTACAGATGTGAACAGGAGACACATCTTCATCGAACAATCACTTTAAGATACAAGTTACACGTTAACTTCAGTATCCATATATTGGAAGGTTAGATAGATGCATATGTTGTAGATAAATGGTTAATTATGCTGCAAGGTTATTTTTCGGTCCATAGTTTCTCTGATAGGGAAAAGATTAGTTGTGCATTGCTTAAGGCCTCCCCCATGTCAAGGATTAGTGGGAAACTTACTGTGAGAAAAGGGTCTAGGAACCCTTTCTATTTACAACCACACCCTCTTGGAACTCTTTTTGAGATGTTTTCAAGGAATATTACTACCCCATTTGGAGCTATGAAGACAAATACATACATTGGACCACACTATGACAACAAAGGGTCGAAGATGTGAATGAGATCACAAATATTTTTCATTCTCTATGCACAAAGTTGGGTATCAAAGACTCTAAGAGACATTTGGTGCTCAAGTACCATGAATTTTTGCATAAATACATTCAGGAATAAATCGAGTTCCTCGACGTCTCCTCGTTTGGTGAAACATACTGATATGCTACCAAGATTGAACACAAATTAAAAAAAGCGAGACTTTGGATTTGTGAATCCAGAGTAGGACAAGAGCACCCCGAAATCGCAAAACAAAGGACAAAGCTAAGGTGGAATGTCCTAGGAAATCCCATTGAATCCAAACGCAAAGAATGGAACCACGAAAATGAATAAGGACACAGGAAAGTGGTGTGAGTTCTACAAGAGCCCGACCCACAACACAAATGAGTGGCATGCCAAGCAGTCATTAGTGATTGAACTAAATGCTTCAAAGTCTGAATCATTTTTTGATTATGAGCTAGAAACTGACAAAGGGAATGGAAGGGGGAAGCATATTGTTAACATAGAACCCAATGCCACCATTTCCACTACCAAGGTCTAGAAGATTAATCCTAAACATCCAGAAGAGGAGGGATGTCTCTTCCACTCACAGATGTTAGTGAAGGTTTCTCCACAGTAGTTCATTATCAATAATGGGAGCAAAAATAAACTCATCTTAGTAGAGGTCATTAAGTGGTTAGGCCTTTTGAACACACCACACCCATAACCATATATCACTGGGTGGCTGCATCATCAAGGATGAGATCTTTGCGTTAGCTAGCAATGCCACCTCTCGTACAACATCAAGCCCTTCATGGACTAGGTATTATGTGATGTTTCTCCTCTTGAAGTTTGTGATGTTTTATTAGGCCAACCATATTTTTGGAAGCATTATGTTGGATATGAGTCTAGACCTCACACTTCCATTATTACTGTGGGCAGGAAACTATACAAGATAGCAAAGGTAGCCCCACCTACCGCCATCTCTTTAATCTCTGCTAGGCGATGTAGTAAGATCGTCTCCAAAACAGGGGAATTTGTTTTCTTTCCAATTCATTCTCAACGTAAGGGGAAGATTGTGGCCACATCCATGGCCTCTAGAAAATGTCCCTTAAGGTCATGGAAGAATACAGGGACATCTTCTCCTTACCCACAGGAGTACCCTTGGATTGATAGGTCAAGCACTTGATCAATGTAAATCCAAGATCTCATATACCCAATGGGGCAATATATTCTCACTATCTTTTGGAAAATGAGGAAACCAAGTGGAAGATCCATTAGCTACTACAAAAAGGAAACATTTGACCTAGATCCTGAACTTGTAGGATTCCAATTGTAATCGTACAAAAGAAGGATGAGAACTGAATATTGCATTAATTAGCGAGCACTAAATAAAATTACTATTAGGAACAGGTACATGATTCCATAGATTGATGACCTTCTTGACCAGCTCAAGGGGACCAAAAACTTCAGCAAGATTGATTTGAAGTCTGGATTTTACCAAGTTTCAATAGAATCCATAGATGTGTGGATGACTGTCTTCAAATCCAAGGAGGGTATTTTTGAGTGATTGGTCATGCCCTTTAGGTTGACAAATTCCCCTGTAACTTTTATGAGGATAATGGACAACATCTTGCAGCCTTTCACCAACTCATTCGTGGTTGCATATTTGGATGACATCCTCATCTTCAACAAGAGTTGGGAAAATCACTTGCAACATAGTTGGTAGGTCCTTCAAACCCTGTGATGGCACAAGCTATGTGCCAACCTGCAAAAGTGCTCCTTTGGCAAAAAGTTCTTCTTTGGCATGGATCTGATCTAGGTGGATATTGGTTTACACTTGCCTATTCCACTTAGACCCCCAACAATGTCTCTTTTAGTTTTTCTGTTTCCTTAATTGTAGCACAATTTAATATTTTTGGCAATTTTTCAGGTCCTGAACTTCCGGAGCAATTTTGAGGCCCTAAGCAACATTTTATGGGAAAACTGGGTAAATATGACACTTTTATTGATTTTTTCATTTGAGATTTATATTCCTCAAATATCTCTTTCTAATGAGGTATTATACGCATCAAGCACATATTGTATGCCACTATTACGACCCTGGGAAGTTGATGTACCAATTTACCCAAATGGGGCCCATGGTCTTGGTGCTTCATCTCCTAGGGTTAGGTTTTTGGATGTTTAGGGTTTCTCATTATTTCTAAATAATAAATAGGCCTTTGAGCTTCATTGTAACACATTTCATAGGTATGTAGCCGCCACATCTCTTCTTAGAGATAAGCTACCATCGCCTGAACTAGTTTATTTCCATTCTGTTTGTAAGCATATTTCAGTATTTGATATTAACGAAATGAAGTGTTATCTTTGCTTCATCTTTGTATTTACGGTTATGTATGTGATTTGTTGCATTCTTGTTTAATTTCGGATCATTACTAATCTAGGTGAATATTGGTAGCCACCCACCTATTCTACTTGGACCCCCAACACTCTCTCTTTTAGTTTTTCAATTTCCTTAATTGTAGCACAATTTACTACTTTTTGGTAGCTTTTGGCTCTTGAAATTTGCCTCTTGATATCATCATTCTCCATAATAGAGCATTGATAGATCATTCCATTGGGTAGTGGCATGCCCAACGTTAGTTCAATGGAGTGCTTGACTTGACAGTGCAGAGGTAACCCCTGTAGGTGAGGCAAAAATGTCCCTGTACTCCTCCATGACCTTGTCCATATGTTGCTACTATGCGGAGGAGCCCTGTTTGGAGGTTGTGGCCACAATCTTCTTTTTTCCCTAAGGGTGAATCATAAGGAAAACAAATTTCCTGGTGTGTGAAATGATCTAACTGCATTGCTTTGTAGAGATCAAAAAGATGGTGGTAGGCAGGGCTACCTCTGATATCCTGCACAACTTATTGCCTAAAGTAATAATGATAGAGCGAGGTCTAGACTCATATACAACATGCCACTTCCACAAGTATGGTTGTCCTAATAGTACATTACAAACTTCAAGAGGAGAAACGTTACACAATACCTCATCCATGAATGACTTTATGTTGTCGGGAAGGTGACACTACTGGATGAAGCAGAGATCTCGTCTTTGGTGAAGCCACCCGATGTTGTACAACTACCGATGTCTTATAGTTGGTAGAACCAACCACTTCACAACCTATGTTGAAATGAAGTTCGTTTTGCTCCCACTTTCGACAATGAATTATAGTGAAGAACCCTTCACCCACATCTGTGAGTGGAAGAAGCGTTCCCCTTCCTCTAGATCTTCAGGCTCATTTTTCTGGATCTTGGTGTTGGCTACAGTGGCACTAGACTTTGCTTCAATGATCTGCCTCCCTTCTTCACTTCCATTGTCTGGTTCTAACTCAGAGTCAGAAGATGCACCTGATTCAGAATCCTTCAGCTCGACCACTAATGACTGCTTGGCCCGACTCTCACTTGTGTTGTGAGTGGATCTTTTATAGAACTCACACCATTTTCACGTGTCCTTCTTTGCCTTTGGGGTGTTTGTCTTTGCTTGTGGCTTCTGTGGGTTGTCTTGGGTCACCCTGCCTTGGATTTATCCTTTTCTCTGTGGATTGGGGGTGCCTTTCCCTTGCTTCAAATTTGCAGATCCAAAGTCTCGCTTCTTCTTTTTAGGCTTCTGCTCAATCTTGACAATGTATTGGTACGTCGTGCAGAGCGAGGAGATGTGTAGGAACTCCGTCTCGTCATTGAGGTATATGTGTAGATAATCGCAGTACTTGAGTACCAAATGTCACTAATAATCCTTGATACCCAACTTTGTGTGAAGGGTATGAAAAATATTGGTAAAATCTGACACGTCTTGGTCCCTTCCCTACCGTAGTGTGGTCCACTTTATGTATTTATCCTCATAGCTTGCGACAGGGTAGTACTACTCCTTGATGGTGTCCCAGAATGAATTCCAAATGGGTGCAATTGAAAATAGTGAGTGTGTACTTTCGTCCTTATTCTCACAGTAGGTTTCCCACCAGTCCTTGACATGGGAGACGACTTTGAGAAGTGAAAAGGTAATCTTTTCCCAGCTGGAAAAATCATGAACATAAAAATATCCTTTTAGTAGATTTAACCATTTATCTACGACATCCACATCTATCTGACCTTCAAATATGGGGATGTGAAAGTTAACTTGTACCTTAAGGGGTGTGGTGCTTCCAGAGTGGTTTCTGGAAGAAGATGCATCGCCTTTGGGTAGTCGCTGAAGGATCTGGGCAAAGTTTTCCATCATCACATTCCTTTTTCGCTTGAGGGCTTCTTCGAGTGAGATTTTGAAAGTATCTTCTGCGCCCTCATCTTTCTTTTCTTCCGCCATGGGAGGCCTTCGGGATTTGTCAGGCTTTTCTTGCAAAGGTTCAACCAGTTCGAGCCCTAACTCCTTATATCCCGACCTCATTGAGGACATGCAAAGAAAAATAGAGAAAGAGAAGATTGCGCTGATACCATTGATCTTAACTTAAATAGGAATGTAATAAATCATAGATATAACCATAAATACATAGATGCAGCATAAATAAAACTTCATTTCATTAATATCAAATACTAAAATATGCTTACAAACATAATGGAAATACGCTAACTCAGGCGATGGTAGCTTATCTTTAAGAAGAGATGTGGTGGCTACATGCCTATGAACTGTGTCAAAATGAGGCTTGAAGGTCTATTTATTATTAAGAAGCAATGGAAAACCCTAAACATAAAAAAACCTAACCTTAGGAGATGAAGCACCAAAACTATGGGCCCCATTTGGGTAATTGGTACATCGACTTCCTGGGGTCGTAACATTGGCATACGATCTCTGTTTGATGCACACAGTACCTCGTTAGAATGATCCATTTGAGGACTACAAATTTTGAATGAAAAAATCAACTAATGGGTCATGTTTGCTTGGTTTTCCAAAAAAAAAAAATATCATTTAGGGCCTCAAAATGGCTCCGGAAGTCCAGGACTCGAAAAAAATGCCAAAAATAGAAAACTGTGCTACAATTAAGGTAAATGAGAAATTGAAAGAGATAGTCTTGGGGTCCAAGTGGAATAGGCGAGTGGCTACCAATATCCACATGGATCACCTATCACAATGAGATACTCTTTGCTACTATTTGTAGGTACCCCACCTATGATAAAGATATGTACTCTATCATACATGCATGATGATAATGGAAGCATTATATTCTAGGGAAGGAGATGATAATCCACATAGATTACCGACCTGTTTAATTTATACATACAGAAGGGAAGTTTCAGAATGATTTCCATCATAAATGGTCCACATACCTTCAGACGTGGGAGGAGGGTGTTACACAACTAACCTAATAATAGGAAACAACGTTTATATTGTCCCTTTCATGTGCCCACTCATCCTTGGGAAACCATTTCCATGAAATTTGTGGGAGGTTTACCAACAAATAGGAAGGGATATGACTACCTATTCATGTTAGTTGATAGGTTCAGTAATATGTGTGTTCTAATGCAGTGTAAAAATACCATCAATGGGAAAGAAGTGGAAAACTTATTCTTTGGATAGGTATGGGTGCACTTTTGGGATAATAAGGAGCATTGTTTTAGACAAGGCACAAGATTTCTGAATGAATTTTGGACTATATTATGGGAGAATATGGACATGCAGTTGAAGATTTCTACAACATTCCCCCATAAAGAAATTGGAAAAGAGAAGTAGTCAACAAGGCTTTGGTGTAGCATCTGAGGAATTACAGTCAGAAGCATCTAAAGACTTGGGATGAAAATTTGGTATACATACAAAATTATTATAACATAGAAGTCCACACTTCTACAAGTAAGTCGCCATTTGAAACCTTTCTTTGGACATTTTCCACTTTCACCTTTTGATATTGCATATGGGTAGTAAGGAGGAGTGAGGGAGGATCTTACAAGGGATGCCTTGAGGGGAGATTATTTTTTATAAGACTAGGAAAATCTATATATAGGTATAGGAGACACTACAAAAGTCACGGGAAAAATACAAGGCTAGGCACGATCACGGGGGATTCACTCAAATTATGAACCTCTGACCTGCCACGTGCGTTCGTGGCATATTAAACAATACCCTTAATTTGACTACTTATTGGGAAACATCCTTAAAAATCACATTATTTAACCCCCTACCAATACAAACCCAATACACCTTCCCAATTTAAAAAACGCTACTTCCACTAGATATTGTAGGTATCCATTTTTTCATTAACAATTTTTATACCCCTTTATATTTTATCATTAATATTGAGCTCCATTTTTTATACCTGCCAATATAAAAACCGCTTACCCCCTATATATCCCCCAATATATTATGCCATTTTTTCCTCAATATAAATCCTCCAATATGAATGCACATGGTATGGTATTTCTCCCCGAGGGAAGCCCCCATGGGCATGATCAACATAGAACAAATAATTCCTCCAAGGTGGGAGATAAAGTATTGTCACAGTTGAACAAGGACAGGCTACAGGGTCCTAGGAAGAAAATCAAGGCTCCATAATATGGTCCCTTTGAGATGCTAGAATGGGTGGTATATAATGGCTATAGACTCAACCTACCCAATACAAGAACATTTTCTCAGTGGAAAATGTAGAGAATCTGAAAATCGATGGGCCTTCCATTCTAGATCAGGAAGAGGAATAGGTCCTACCTTTTGCAAAGGATTTGGCACTAGAGGTTAGGCAAATCTAACAAAGGATACACTTTTGTATAGGAGCTCCAAGATTACAAGGAAATGGCAGCATGACCTTTGGTAGATTGGGTTGAAGGGATAACTTCTATGTGAAGCTAAATTTCACACCCAACAGAAGGTGGAGGAAACATTTCCTCACCTCATTAAGTAGAAGTTTTTGGGGACTAAAAACTACCCAAAATTGGGAGATGTGATATATGTTGGATCATTATATTATTTTCCATTCGTATTAATGCTTTAAAAGTTGAAAAAGTGGAGGAATCAACTCACAAGGCCATTCCACTGGTGAGTCTGAGTTTGGAAAATTAGATTTTGAAACCTTCCAAAAGAAGTTTGAGGCATCAAATAGAGTTGTTCGGGGATTAAAACTTTTATTCTTAGCCATTCACCCCCTAGTGTTGTTCTACACTTAAATACCTTTCCAATGACATAAGAATCACCTTAGTTGAAGTTTATATGCAAAAGTTATGTCACCTAGAAATTGACCTTCCCATTTTGATCACTGTGATTCAAGAGGATGCCACATCAACCCTAATATTCATGTAAAAGGGGCTAGCCACATGGTCATGATGAAGAAGAATTTAGAAGAGTTAATATTGTAACTCTAGTTTAGAGTTAAAGGAGTCAAGCTTAACCATTAGTAGTCTATCATGTTGTGTTATAACTGGGCCACTAGGAGGAAAAGGTGTTTCATTCTATTTTACTACATTTTGTTCCATAGATGAGTAGAGTAACCAAGAGTGGATGGAAAAAGAGAAAATAGATAGGGTTTATGCATTGTAGCAGCCCACGGGCCATGGGCCTCACTTCTTTGTACTTGCATCCTTTTTCCATTCAAAGAAAGAGAGGGGAGCACCCTCACCTTCCAATTGGATTTTCTCCCTAAAACTTTTCCTAGGTTATATTTTGTGTTAATTTGTTGTTTCTAAGTTTTATTTCACCATTCTCTATTTTTTGGATAATCATAATTTGCATGCATATGCAATAAACAATAATTAACAGATCTAGAAATCTAAGGAGAAATAAACCCTCATAGTGTATATTTCAAATTTTCTATTATATTTTAGTAGATTTGTTGTGATGAATTGTCCTGTGAAATATCCACGGTAGTTTATGGTTTAATCAATATTCTCTAACTCCAAATCTTACTTTCTTAAATCCTTTTAAAGGCCTCCAACTAGTGTATAATGATCGATAAGTTACCTCTAATGCACTACAACACTCCAGAAACCCTTCACTTAATGCTACAATGCTACACTCAAGGCTTAACTCAAGTTTTTTAAAGTTTTTAAAAACATTTTTCTGAATTTCAAATATTTCTTTTGAGCTTTTAACACTGTAACGAGTCAACAAAAGTTAGAAAAGGATAAAGGCAAAACATAACTTATACTTTAATCAAGGTAATTTGAATAAGACACTCATCTTAGCACATTAAAAGGAGATCACCAATTATTCTATTTCTCACGCATCTCTTGGCCTCTCATCTTGGAGATCAAGTGGCTTGAGTAAAAGGGATTTTCTTCCTAGGTCATCCAAGTCAACTTAAGACATAGCCATCTTAACCTTCAGTAAGTTATTTCCGCATTGGTTTACTTTACTTTTTTACTGATTATGGGGTTTTGACCATGAATTTTCACCCAACAGATGATTTTAACAAATAAAATTATATTTCATGCTTAATTTCTTCAATTAATCAAGTGTTAAGAGGTTCTTAATGAATCTTGGATCTTGTGCTTTGCCTTATCTCTCTTGACATGTACCCTAGTTGGCTTAGTGCACATTAGTTGGTCATGATTCAACCATTCCTTGCAAGGAAATCCTCATTCTTAGGTTAAAAGATCAACCACAAGATGATTTCATGGCCATATCACCTCACAACTTTCTCTTGCTTGGGATTTTTCCTTTCTTCTTCACCTAAGACAATTTGAAGCTACACCCTAACTCCCTAGAAAATATTCTTGGGTTAAAGAAAAACACTACCTTCAATCCACCAAACCCATAGAATAACTTGATATAGCCTCGAAATTATCAGTCATGAATCTTCATCTTGATACCTAGGGTTTTTCCCAAATACCTAAACTTTTTGCATATGTAGATCATTATTTTATGATTTAACCTTGTAATTCATTGCAATGTTCAACCAAATATTTGTTTTAGTAATGCATATACATTTTCTTCAAACATAGAAAACCTAACACTTCACCTACCATCCAAACAATCTTTTTTCATGGAAAAAACATGCAACCCTGGTTGTCAAGATTGTGATCCTAATAGCCTTGAATTTTCAGTTAAAAAAATAAAAATATATAATATTATATATATATATATATAATATATATATATATATATTATATAAATATTAAATATAATATATATATATAATATTATCTTTTTTTGCCAAAACCCAGTAAATTTTGAAACACATAACCCAAAAATAATGCATTTCATGTTTTAGAAGCTAATTTCTATAATGGATGTTTTTGTTTTTTTCTTTTCTTACAAGAATATCAAGCATGCACCTAAGAGAAGGGTTGGCAAGTCACCTAGAATCATGAACTCAGATGATGAAGAGTAAGAAAATTCACCAAGGCCAAAATTTTGGGATACCCCATGCTTTACTCCTAGCTAGGAATTTCCTAGAAATTTCATAGAGACAACCTACCCACAGATGATTTGGTTGGAGAAGTTTGTAGAGAAATGAGGAGATCATGGTTTTCAAAGGTGGTATCCCGTTCACCGGTCTTGTGTGCCAAAGAAATGGAGTGGCTTGTGTAACATTTAGATCTAGAGGAAGCAATGATTAGAGATAGTAATGGAAAACCTCCTGCATCATTTAGTGCTTCGAAAATAGAGCTATATTATAGGCTATCCAAAAAGGAAATTGCAATGGATGAAGAGTGGTTCATGAATTTTAGGGTATTTACGAAGGAGATCCTAGCAAAGTGGTGGTCAAGGAAAGGAGCTTTTGGGACAAGGCCCAACAAAAAATATCCTATCAACATGCTCAAAACCCCTCTCCAATTTGCAACGACCATGCCTTGCCCAAATTATATGGTTGGCCAAAGGTAGAAACCTTTCTAGAAGTTTGGGTGCCTTTGATGTATACAATGGTTGTTAAAGAAAATATCTTCAATTGGGCAGACATACGAGCAAGTAATTTGAAGAACGGTATTGAAAATGCTTGGTATCCTAGAGAGAACTCCTAACTATTGCTAGGACAATTTTCCCTGTCAATAGATCCATTTATGTATCGTAGGGCTTTATCTTCAATTTGACTATAACTAAATGCTTGATGAAATATTATTTCTTTAACAATAATGAGAATCTTTTGACTTCTCCTTTTCTTTGTCATATAGTTTCACTTATTCTTAATGCTAACCACAACATAGTCTCGAAACATTTTTTTGTTAACCATCATCATTCTAATAGGTTAAATGTTAGAAATGTAGGTAACCTATCATATATTTTGAAAATGCATTGTATCTTGTTTTACAATCTTAAAGGCCCTCACTATGTTTTTGTTCATGTAGTACGTTTGAAAATGCATTGTATCTTATTTTACGACTGGCGTTAAGTACGACCGAATTGATTCTCCCTTTGTTCGTCTGTACTATGCAGTAGTTGCAGTGTCAAGCAGTAATGGGAGGAGAAATATGTTTTGTGCACAAAGTCGGGTGGACTTATTCTAACTGGCATCGCACGTTTTCGATTCGGGTAAAGCTAGATGTGATGGAGACGCTGAACAGGTGCGATAGAGATAGAAGGTTTTAGAGTGCTGAATTTATCTTAATTGTGAATTTTGAGAATGTTTTGGACTCCGAGAGAGCAGAGTGAGTTCAAACAATTGATCCGGCTAGTTCGTGAAATTTCAGACTAACAAACTAACCAGATTAGAATCCACAATTTTACAGTCTGATTTACAGTGGTATGATGACTCAGGGAATAATTAAAATTGCCAGGTATCTTTGGGTCACTGGAGGTTTGTTTTGAGGTTTTTATGGGGAAGACATACTGAATTTAGTGTAGATAAAGATAATCGGTTGTATATTGTTGTATTTTTTTAATATTGGAAATTTTTTATAACTCAATTATTAAATTAGCAGTGAAGATTTTTATTTTTGCCTGTTATTTATGAATGTAGGTTGAGCCATCACCATTATTCAAGAAAAACCATCTATCTAAAATGGATTGACCCGTTGGTGATCTATAAGAGAGGACACTTTCAGTCAGGTCAGATGCCTCTAAGTTTTGGTAGTTAACTTGTTTCGTTTAAATAGTTAACCTATTCCGTCAAGTCTAATCAAGATAAACTTTTAGCACACACAAACAATGTTACAAACCATTATAAAATATACTCACACTTAAATATATAATGTTATATTATATTATTATAATGGTAATTTTTGAAACAGCCAACTCTAGGAGGTTAGAAATATTTGTTTGTTAAAAAAATATGAGATCTAGACATTCAAAATTGAGGAATCAATTTGTGGCTCATAATTTCAGTTTGCGAAAGTTGAAAATGGAATATCTGCTTGTTGAAAAGGAATAAGGGGAAATTGTTGGGAAGGAATCGAGATTTGACATTGTAAAGCATTAGTTTGGTCATCATTAATAGAATTGGACGTGAATACATGGTTAGACGAGATTAAATTACAGGTATATAATATGATCAGAATTTTTAGACAGGTTTTTTAAATGTAAAAATTTTATTTATAAATCATTTGGATCACCTTTCAGTTGAGCAGCGTAGATGGGACTAAACCTCAGTCATATAAAATTATTTTGGTAGCTTTTTATAGGGTTTTTGATTTGAAAATGGTTAGATGAAACTAATCCTACATCATACAGCTGATATATAAATCAGCTGTAATATATATATCCTTATGATATTATTATACTAATGATTAAGGATATTTAAATAAATTTTATATATAAAAGGTTTTATTTTAAATATTATTTTGATCAACTTTTCAAGCATTAGATTTGAACATTGTTCTAATTTGAAATTGGGTAGTGGGACAAACTATGTCATATAATTAATTATTTTGGTTATTTTTCATGGGATTTGATTTGAAATTATTAGCTGGAGACTAACTCTGTCATAATATATGTTGTTATCTTTAAGCAACAATTTAAGTGATATAAGTTTTTCATAATTTATTATGTCATAAATCACATAACTAATTATATATTAATAAATATTATATTTTTAAGGATAGATAGTATTCATATAGATCTATCATAAAATAGAGTGCATAAGGCATATGTAGATTGTCATTGGAAACCAAGAGTTACTAAAAAATTATCGCTTTTTTCCTTCACACAAATTTTAATAGTTTTTCAATATAAAGAGTCTATACTTGTGCTCAACTATCCTATTGATATCATTAAAAAAGACCCCTCTCTCTAAAAAAGTATAAACAAAGGGGTTTAACCCTATGGTCCATGTCTCTAATCATCAAGTTCATCATTATTTGATATAATGAGATTTGAGGGAGTACTTATAGAAGCTAGGACGTGGTCTATCTCCTCCATTGGTTTTTTCTAGGTGTTTGCATAGTTATTGACTATGATCTTTGTTGGCTCTCCAGAGTCACACTACATTGTGTTGTTATGCTGAGCATGGGAAAATCTAAATGTGGTTCTATTGGATATTAGAATAATAGAAGAATTTCTGGTTTAGATCTTAGTTACAACCATCCTATGCTTGTAGCGATATTACTTGTGCTTGATGTTTCTTGTTACGTTAGTTCATGCTCTCTCTCTTTCCAAATGATAATCGATGTAAGATGATGTTACAACAGATAGACGAACCATTATTTAAACGATTTCTAGAAATCAATTCGGTGTATGACTGTGAAATTCAGACTTGGAATATTGATTATGACAAACTTCCATTACATATTCAAGATACATGCACCTTGCTTTCCTCTTTAAATGCCACAAGAAAAGGAAATGGCATGTCGAATTATATCACAACCATAAGGTTAGATTCTCATGCAAATTCAAATTCAGTTTTCGTTTGTCCAATGTAATCAAATAACTAACAAAATCGAAATAACTTATAACCGAAAGAACTATTCACATTCAATTTAACCCCTTTGGGTGCCTTTTAATGTATCAGGAATTGCACAATGAAAACCTTCAATTTCATCCTTAAAATTTCTAAAAGTAATTGCTAATTTGAGAGTGGTTTGGGAATCAAGGTTCGGAAACACCATTAAATTAAGTCATTTATTGAGTTGTGTTTCTACTAATTTTGAGTAGGATCATTCATAACCCTTGGGTTTGACATAAAGGTTTTGGCAAAATAAAAATGGATGAAAATGGAGAATCCAACTTTACCCAATTTAAATGAGCAATTAAGAATTACTTTAAACCAAATAAACCTTAGTCGATGACCGAGAAATTAAGAATTCAACCATTAGAAACACATAATTATGAAATTTACCAATTCTTTTAAAACCCTTGTAAAGAATATCAAGAAAGCTAAGATACTCTTTAAGCTAGCTTGATAATTTTTCCAAAACTGAAACAAACCATCATACAGATGCCAAAATTCATTTCAGCCTAAAATCTTTGTACAATTCTACACAATTTGCATAACGGATTCGGTTCACAACTCAAAATGCCATGAAAATTGCATAGACTTGCATTTCATTAGTAGTAAACTGCAAAATAAAGGTTACATGGAAACATACATGATGAGAAGAATAGGTAGACCAAGAGTTAGCTCCAAATTCTTCTCCAAAATTACTTCAAGACCTCCCAACAATTCACCTAAAATTCTGGCAGAGTTCCCCCTACAACCAAGATTCCCTCCCCCCATGTTACATTTCAAAATGAGGCCTATATATAGGCACTCAAACAGTTGATGGACCCGATTAATAGCTATATAACAAGGCCCATCTAACCACCCTTCAACATATATTTACCTCTTTCCTCGCATTTGATAACATCATTTTGACTATAATGTGTTTATTAGGAATAGTAAAGGATGTGTATCATATCTCGTGGCCTAATATGATTAATGTGTAGGAAAATAATGCATTTATTATGAAGAGATACACGGGAGGAATTTGGAGAAGATGTAGGAGGATTTTAGCCTATATTTACTCACCTACAATTCAACTTACTATCTGTATTTACTCACCCACAGTTTAAGGATCTATTAACAATTGGTGAGCCCAAGGATTGTGAGGATCTCAAGGAGATAGATCCACATTTTTAGGGATTATGGAGGGCAGAAACCCTCTTTCCAAGGAGGTTTCCCCTCAGCCATTTTTCTATAAATAAGGAAACCCAAGGGCTCAATAGGATTCAAACTTTTGGAGAAGATAGAGACTACTAAGATCTAAGAGCTCAAACTTGTGATTTTCATTCCTTTTATCATGTACTTGAGCACTCTCTTATGTTAATGAGATGTCTTCTATTATATTCCATCTGAGTTTGATTTAGAGGGCTGAGTCCCCTGGGGTTAGGGCCCAACCCAGAGGCTATAGTCTCTCTTTTGTGTATTTTATTCATGCATTTTCTTTCCTAGCAGTATTTCCTTTCCTTCCTAACAATATTTGTTTATGACAAATCACTTTTGCAGGTCTATCAATCACCTCACTTGTTGGAAGTGTGGTTGGGATATTGTGTTGGAAAGCCAAAAAAATAATTATTTTCTTCCCACAATAGTTAGGTCTCTGATTAGCCTTCTTTTTATATTTCCGTCTTCTACAAATTGATCATTGGTTTAATACTTTTCTTTAAGCATAGGAAGCATAATCCCTTTTCTATGTAGATCCTATGCAAACTACAATATAGGTTGTAATTTAATGTAGTAGTCAGATATCAAATAAAATTCAGCTCATCCTTTCTTTGTTATTTCAACTTTCTACAATTTGCACTGTTAATATGGTCTAGATGTTTGGCAAGATTAGCTTTTTATGGTGTGTAGGTAATATTGTTGATTTAGGGGGTTAAAATTTTCATTTACACTCCTCATCCTACCACAAGTTCCCTTATTTTTACCTCAATAACTCCTTGGAAACATTGTTCACTAAGAGTACATTTATGGTTTGGTGAAGGCCACCATGTCCATTGTTCCTTGTGCAAGATGGGCCCCTGAAGGGTACTAAGATTGGAAAGGGCCTCATACAACTTTATTATAATTTCCATTACCCTCTAACACCTTCATATTATGTTTTAATCTCTCAGAATGCTCACGGATTCAATCTTGTAGCATAACAAAGAAATCTTGCAACCTCTTATAGCATTGCGTAGAAGCCCTTTAAATTTGACCAGAATTATTATTAAAGCTTGATTTTTTTCTCCTATCCCTTAATAATGACTCTAAGGCTTTGAAACCATGATTGA
>APFE030663959.1:134958-167712 GCA_000404065.3 Pinus taeda
GGATGAAGAGTGGTTCATGAATTTTAGGGTATTTACGAAGGAGATCCTAGCAAAGTGGTGGTCAAGGAAAGGAGCTTTTGGGACAAGGCCCAACAAAAAATATCCTATCAACATGCTCAAAACCCCTCTCCAATTTGCAACGACCATGCCTTGCCCAAATTATATGGTTGGCCAAAGGTAGAAACCTTTCTAGAAGTTTGGGTGCCTTTGATGTATACAATGGTTGTTAAAGAAAATATCTTCAATTGGGCAGACATACGAGCAAGTAATTTGAAGAACGGTATTGAAAATGCTTGGTATCCTAGAGAGAACTCCTAACTATTGCTAGGACAATTTTCCCTGTCAATAGATCCATTTATGTATCGTAGGGCTTTATCTTCAATTTGACTATAACTAAATGCTTGATGAAATATTATTTCTTTAACAATAATGAGAATCTTTTGACTTCTCCTTTTCTTTGTCATATAGTTTCACTTATTCTTAATGCTAACCACAACATAGTCTCGAAACATTTTTTTGTTAACCATCATCATTCTAATAGGTTAAATGTTAGAAATGTAGGTAACCTATCATATATTTTGAAAATGCATTGTATCTTGTTTTACAATCTTAAAGGCCCTCACTATGTTTTTGTTCATGTAGTACGTTTGAAAATGCATTGTATCTTATTTTACGACTGGCGTTAAGTACGACCGAATTGATTCTCCCTTTGTTCGTCTGTACTATGCAGTAGTTGCAGTGTCAAGCAGTAATGGGAGGAGAAATATGTTTTGTGCACAAAGTCGGGTGGACTTATTCTAACTGGCATCGCACGTTTTCGATTCGGGTAAAGCTAGATGTGATGGAGACGCTGAACAGGTGCGATAGAGATAGAAGGTTTTAGAGTGCTGAATTTATCTTAATTGTGAATTTTGAGAATGTTTTGGACTCCGAGAGAGCAGAGTGAGTTCAAACAATTGATCCGGCTAGTTCGTGAAATTTCAGACTAACAAACTAACCAGATTAGAATCCACAATTTTACAGTCTGATTTACAGTGGTATGATGACTCAGGGAATAATTAAAATTGCCAGGTATCTTTGGGTCACTGGAGGTTTGTTTTGAGGTTTTTATGGGGAAGACATACTGAATTTAGTGTAGATAAAGATAATCGGTTGTATATTGTTGTATTTTTTTAATATTGGAAATTTTTTATAACTCAATTATTAAATTAGCAGTGAAGATTTTTATTTTTGCCTGTTATTTATGAATGTAGGTTGAGCCATCACCATTATTCAAGAAAAACCATCTATCTAAAATGGATTGACCCGTTGGTGATCTATAAGAGAGGACACTTTCAGTCAGGTCAGATGCCTCTAAGTTTTGGTAGTTAACTTGTTTCGTTTAAATAGTTAACCTATTCCGTCAAGTCTAATCAAGATAAACTTTTAGCACACACAAACAATGTTACAAACCATTATAAAATATACTCACACTTAAATATATAATGTTATATTATATTATTATAATGGTAATTTTTGAAACAGCCAACTCTAGGAGGTTAGAAATATTTGTTTGTTAAAAAAATATGAGATCTAGACATTCAAAATTGAGGAATCAATTTGTGGCTCATAATTTCAGTTTGCGAAAGTTGAAAATGGAATATCTGCTTGTTGAAAAGGAATAAGGGGAAATTGTTGGGAAGGAATCGAGATTTGACATTGTAAAGCATTAGTTTGGTCATCATTAATAGAATTGGACGTGAATACATGGTTAGACGAGATTAAATTACAGGTATATAATATGATCAGAATTTTTAGACAGGTTTTTTAAATGTAAAAATTTTATTTATAAAATATTTTGGTCCCTTTCCAGTTGAGCATCGGTAGATGGGATAAACTCATGCATATAAAAATTTTAGTGGGTACCTTTTATAGCGTTTGATTTGAAAAATGGTTGATGAAACTAATCCACATAATATCAGCTGTATATATCAGCTGTATTATATGATTTTGATTTATTAATATAAAAGATTAAGATATAATAAATTTAATATAAAAGTTTTATTTAATAAAATATTTTGATCCTTTTCAAGGCATTAGATTTGAACATTGCGTTCTTAGCTACATTCGAACATTGGTAGATGGGACTAAACTATGTATATAAAATAATTATTTTGGTTATTTTTCATGGGATTTGATTTGAATTAGTTAGCTGAGACTAAACTCTGTCATATCATATGTGTTATCTTATAAAGCAAAACAAGATTTTAAAAGTGATATTAAAGTTTTCATACTTAATTATTATAAATAATCACATAAACTAATTATATATAAAAATATATATATTTTTAAGGATAGATAGTATTCATATAGATCTATCATAAAATAGAGTGCATAAGGCATATGTAGATTGTCATTGGAAACCAAGAGTTACTAAAAAATTATCGCTTTTTTCCTTCACACAAATTTTAATAGTTTTTCAATATAAAGAGTCTATACTTGTGCTCAACTATCCTATTGATATCATTAAAAAAGACCCCTCTCTCTAAAAAAGTATAAACAAAGGGGTTTAACCCTATGGTCCATGTCTCTAATCATCAAGTTCATCATTATTTGATATAATGAGATTTGAGGGAGTACTTATAGAAGCTAGGACGTGGTCTATCTCCTCCATTGGTTTTTTCTAGGTGTTTGCATAGTTATTGACTATGATCTTTGTTGGCTCTCCAGAGTCACACTACATTGTGTTGTTATGCTGAGCATGGGAAAATCTAAATGTGGTTCTATTGGATATTAGAATAATAGAAGAATTTCTGGTTTAGATCTTAGTTACAACCATCCTATGCTTGTAGCGATATTACTTGTGCTTGATGTTTCTTGTTACGTTAGTTCATGCTCTCTCTCTTTCCAAATGATAATCGATGTAAGATGATGTTACAACAGATAGACGAACCATTATTTAAACGATTTCTAGAAATCAATTCGGTGTATGACTGTGAAATTCAGACTTGGAATATTGATTATGACAAACTTCCATTACATATTCAAGATACATGCACCTTGCTTTCCTCTTTAAATGCCACAAGAAAAGGAAATGGCATGTCGAATTATATCACAACCATAAGGTTAGATTCTCATGCAAATTCAAATTCAGTTTTCGTTTGTCCAATGTAATCAAATAACTAACAAAATCGAAATAACTTATAACCGAAAGAACTATTCACATTCAATTTAACCCCTTTGGGTGCCTTTTAATGTATCAGGAATTGCACAATGAAAACCTTCAATTTCATCCTTAAAATTTCTAAAAGTAATTGCTAATTTGAGAGTGGTTTGGGAATCAAGGTTCGGAAACACCATTAAATTAAGTCATTTATTGAGTTGTGTTTCTACTAATTTTGAGTAGGATCATTCATAACCCTTGGGTTTGACATAAAGGTTTTGGCAAAATAAAAATGGATGAAAATGGAGAATCCAACTTTACCCAATTTAAATGAGCAATTAAGAATTACTTTAAACCAAATAAACCTTAGTCGATGACCGAGAAATTAAGAATTCAACCATTAGAAACACATAATTATGAAATTTACCAATTCTTTTAAAACCCTTGTAAAGAATATCAAGAAAGCTAAGATACTCTTTAAGCTAGCTTGATAATTTTTCCAAAACTGAAACAAACCATCATACAGATGCCAAAATTCATTTCAGCCTAAAATCTTTGTACAATTCTACACAATTTGCATAACGGATTCGGTTCACAACTCAAAATGCCATGAAAATTGCATAGACTTGCATTTCATTAGTAGTAAACTGCAAAATAAAGGTTACATGGAAACATACATGATGAGAAGAATAGGTAGACCAAGAGTTAGCTCCAAATTCTTCTCCAAAATTACTTCAAGACCTCCCAACAATTCACCTAAAATTCTGGCAGAGTTCCCCCTACAACCAAGATTCCCTCCCCCCATGTTACATTTCAAAATGAGGCCTATATATAGGCACTCAAACAGTTGATGGACCCGATTAATAGCTATATAACAAGGCCCATCTAACCACCCTTCAACATATATTTACCTCTTTCCTCGCATTTGATAACATCATTTTGACTATAATGTGTTTATTAGGAATAGTAAAGGATGTGTATCATATCTCGTGGCCTAATATGATTAATGTGTAGGAAAATAATGCATTTATTATGAAGAGATACACGGGAGGAATTTGGAGAAGATGTAGGAGGATTTTAGCCTATATTTACTCACCTACAATTCAACTTACTATCTGTATTTACTCACCCACAGTTTAAGGATCTATTAACAATTGGTGAGCCCAAGGATTGTGAGGATCTCAAGGAGATAGATCCACATTTTTAGGGATTATGGAGGGCAGAAACCCTCTTTCCAAGGAGGTTTCCCCTCAGCCATTTTTCTATAAATAAGGAAACCCAAGGGCTCAATAGGATTCAAACTTTTGGAGAAGATAGAGACTACTAAGATCTAAGAGCTCAAACTTGTGATTTTCATTCCTTTTATCATGTACTTGAGCACTCTCTTATGTTAATGAGATGTCTTCTATTATATTCCATCTGAGTTTGATTTAGAGGGCTGAGTCCCCTGGGGTTAGGGCCCAACCCAGAGGCTATAGTCTCTCTTTTGTGTATTTTATTCATGCATTTTCTTTCCTAGCAGTATTTCCTTTCCTTCCTAACAATATTTGTTTATGACAAATCACTTTTGCAGGTCTATCAATCACCTCACTTGTTGGAAGTGTGGTTGGGATATTGTGTTGGAAAGCCAAAAAAATAATTATTTTCTTCCCACAATAGTTAGGTCTCTGATTAGCCTTCTTTTTATATTTCCGTCTTCTACAAATTGATCATTGGTTTAATACTTTTCTTTAAGCATAGGAAGCATAATCCCTTTTCTATGTAGATCCTATGCAAACTACAATATAGGTTGTAATTTAATGTAGTAGTCAGATATCAAATAAAATTCAGCTCATCCTTTCTTTGTTATTTCAACTTTCTACAATTTGCACTGTTAATATGGTCTAGATGTTTGGCAAGATTAGCTTTTTATGGTGTGTAGGTAATATTGTTGATTTAGGGGGTTAAAATTTTCATTTACACTCCTCATCCTACCACAAGTTCCCTTATTTTTACCTCAATAACTCCTTGGAAACATTGTTCACTAAGAGTACATTTATGGTTTGGTGAAGGCCACCATGTCCATTGTTCCTTGTGCAAGATGGGCCCCTGAAGGGTACTAAGATTGGAAAGGGCCTCATACAACTTTATTATAATTTCCATTACCCTCTAACACCTTCATATTATGTTTTAATCTCTCAGAATGCTCACGGATTCAATCTTGTAGCATAACAAAGAAATCTTGCAACCTCTTATAGCATTGCGTAGAAGCCCTTTAAATTTGACCAGAATTATTATTAAAGCTTGATTTTTTTCTCCTATCCCTTAATAATGACTCTAAGGCTTTGAAACCATGATTGAGGAACACAAAATACCACTTAGGACTTTCCTTCCGACCATTGCACTTCATTTCAACAATTAGGGTTAGTAGACACATTCATAAATTGAATAGAAAAATAATGATTTTCATTATTACTTTATGAAGCACCTAAAGAACTTTTTCGATGCAATATATCTTGAATGAGGTGATAAGAGGATTATTTAATTCTCTTTACTTTATTCAAGGTAGATTAGGTTTTCTTTCTTTGTTTTATGCTTCTTAAGCTAGGGTTTATATTTCAAGAATTATTATTTCCTACGCATGGACTAGGTTTCCTTTTGATGCAACATTTACCATCTACAACTAGATTAATGTCTACATTTTGTAAGTATAATAACCTTTACATTTCAGCAAGTAGGTTATCATTTACATTTATGAAAAGTAGAGTATCATTTCGATTTCTAAAAATAGATTAACATTTCCATTTCTACAAGTAGATTAGAACTTTCCTTTTATGCAATCGCTTCTTGCAAATCTAAATTCAATTGATAGAGTGGTCTATGTATAGATTTGTCTGGTCCATTTCATCAGAGTAACTTGAGTAGAGCTTAGCCTGCTATGCATATAACGCGACTACCTCTTAAGTTTTAAGAACCTTGGATTGATAATTAAATTTGGTAGCCTTGGGAGTTGCAACCCTCTTGTTGCAATAATGGGGTTGATCACTTTTTGGTCCCATTGCCAGGGAGGTGTCCAAGTAGGTGTTGTTTATGCTTAGATTTTCTTTATTTTTCATTTTTCTTTTGCTTTGCATCAACTTTTCTTATCTTGAAAAAAAAACACAAAAATAACGCACATTTATTTCATGCCTCGTAGGATTAGGGATAACCTAGGAAAATTGCTTCCAAAAAACCCCACCTCTTCAGCCAGTCAACCATCACTCTTCTTTGGTTACTGTGAACCTCCTACTTTGACTATAGAGGAGTTGGAAAATCCTTTAGGTGAGGAACTAGAAATATTTGAAGAACTCATAGGGGAGGAAGAACCCACATCACCTACCCAAAACATGGCTGAAAATAGACACATTGAGCTCTTTCATATCAAAGAAACCAATGGGGAAGCCAAAATGAAGAACATAAGCCTCACTACTCTCCCACACTTCCATGGCTCAGCCTTTGAAGACCTTGATACATTTGTGTTTGAGTTTGTTGTGGTTTGTAGAACCTATGATTACACTTTTGATGAGCAGAAGCTAAATTTGTTCCCTTCTACCCTCAAGGATGCAACCTTGCATTGGTTCATGAGCCTCGAAGGAGGCAACATCACCACCAAGGCTAATATGCAACAAGGTTTTAATAAAAAATACAGGGATTGTTGTAGGTCAAGATAAACAAAAGAACATATCTTTAGGATGACCTTAGGGCTAGATGAATGCTTAGAGGATTGTGAGGAGAGATTTAAACTCAACTACAAAAGAGCTAACTGTACCCTTGACCCAAAATCCTTGAAGCTTGTACTTATCCTAGGGATTAGGGATGATTTGATGGAGACCATTAATATGATGTTTGGTGGAGACATTTACGAACTAACTTATGAAGACGTCAAGGCAATATTCAAGAATCATTCTAGGGCTATAATGAAGAGAGGTAGGTCTAGTCAAGGCTTCGTCAACACTTCTCCCTCTACCTCAACCATCAAACATGAAATAAGGAGTATGCTAGAAGACTTTAAGGGAGAGATGTTTCATACCTTTTCCTTGCAAATGGATACTATGCAGATTAGAAAGAAGTAAGAGGAGGCAGAAAGGACACTAGTTATATTTTTCCCTAGATGCACCAAGAGGCACCCCAAAAATGAGTGTTGACTGTGTTATGCAACCAACTCACAAAAAGGATATATCAACGACTTAAAAATTATCCTGTTCGAGGGGGAAACCTCCTTTACATTACATAAATGAACGATTCTTGGATGATACAAATGACAAGACCTCCTTTGTATATATAGGATTCTAAGGGGTTACAATGTAATCAAAGCCTGCATAAAAATAATAATGTAAGGGCAGAACATAACAATAGTGAGATTCTATGGGGCACAACAATAACAATATGGGGGATACATGGGAAAAACAATAACAATAAGGGAGATATACTAATGTTATAGGGACCTAACATGCCCCTCTCCTTCAAAAATGTGTTGTCCTCAATGCTTGAGTAGTTCAGGATGCTTCTGTATAAAATTCTCATCCTCCCATGTGGAATCTTCAGTGGGTAAGTTCTTCCACTAAATGAGACACTATGAAATTGATTGATTCTGTAGTTGTAAGGTTCTTGTTTTTGTGACTACTTTAGGCTTAACTATGAATTTTCCTTCTTCGTCAAGTTCTGGCAACACTGTTTGAACTGGCAGTTTCTCACAAATAACCTTCTTTAAGCATGAAACATGGAAAAATGGGTGTACTCGGAAAGATGTAGGAAACTCTAATTTGTAGGCCATAGTACCAATATTTTGAAACACCTTGTAAGGACCGTAGAACTTGGGTGATAATTTATTAACCTTATTATCTTGCTTAAGAGATATTTGTTTGTATGGTTGTAGCCGTAAAACTAGTCAATCACCCACATCAAAACTTCTTTCCCTGCGGTGCTCATATGCCTACTGTTTCATTTGATTTTTAGCTAGAGTGAGGTTATCCTTTAAGAGTTGGAGAACTTTTTGTTGATGCTCGATGTAATCTTCCACTGCTTGAACCTTAGAATTTTCTCTTAAAGATAATATGATGGATGGTGGATGATATCCATAAAGTGCCATAAATCGAGTCATTTTTGCTGCAATATGGAAGGAAGTGTTATACCACCATTAAGCTAGAGGTAACCACTTGACCCATTGTGTTTGTCTAAAAGGTACAAAGAAACAAAGATATTCTTCCAAACATTTGTTCACTATCTCAGTTTTCCCATTATATTGAGGATGATAAGATGAGCTATGAGCTAATTGAGTATCAAGACAAGAAAATAATTCTGTCCAAAAATTTCAAGTGAAAATGGGATCTCTTTTACTTACTATAATCTTTGGATTTCCATGAAGCTTTTGAATTATTTCCATAAATGTAGTAGCAACTGTACTGGCTTTAAAAGGATGATATAATGCACAGAAGTGTGCATACTTGGAAATCCAATCAATTACCACCATGATGACACTCTTTCCTTCAGACTTGTGTAAAATTGTGATAAAATCCATTGAGGCCTCTTCCCAATGATGGCTTGGAATGGATAAAGGTTGTAATAGAATTGAGGTCTTAATTGTCTCAACTTTACTTAGTTGGCAAACCAAACGTTTTGCCGCAAACACTTGAATATCAGATTTAAGGCCATCCCAAAAGAATTCCTTCTTGATCCTATGGTAAATTTTTAAAAATTCTTAATGCCCTCCTAAGGGAGAGGTGTGCAATTCCAAAATAATCCTTTGTTTGAGTTGGGAATTCTTACATATATATAAGCAATCTTTGCACCATAATGAATCATTTTTCCAGCTAAATGTATCAGATGTACTAGGATCTTGCTGTAAATTTTGAATGAGTGACCACACCTCTTCATCATTCTTCCATTCATCCCTTACTTCGGTTATACACTCAGGTTGGATAATAGAAATGGCACAAAGAAATGCTTCCACATCCTCATCCTTTCTTGAGAGTGCATCTGCAACAACTTTTTTCTTCTCTTTTTATAGATGATTTCAAAGACATAACCCAACATCTTTGTCATCCATTTTTGTTTCTCTTGTGAAGATAATCTTTGTTCCAAAATGTATTTAATACTATCATGATATTTTTTTATCTTGAAGTATCTTCCCATTAGTTAAGGTTGCCATTGCTTTAGTGCATGTAGTATTGGAAACATTTCCTTCTCATAAATAGGTTTGTGTAAATACTTTCCTTTGATTGGACAACTTTCAAAAGAAATGGGTCTTCCTTCTCACATTAAAATGCACCAATTCCATTTCATGAAGCTTCACATTCCACAATAATTTTTTTTGGAAGTCTGGCATAGCTTAGACCGGTGCTTGGCACATTTCCTCTTTAAGATGTTCAAAGGCCTTTGTTGCTTCTGGAGTCCAAGAAAATGAATCTTTCTTCAGTAATGATGTTAGAGATGCTATTATTCCCCCATAATTCTTAACAAACATGCGATAATATCCTGTCAACTCGAGAAATCCTCAAAGATTCTTTATGGTTGTGGGGATTTTACATTCCTTAATGGATTTAATTTTGTTAGGGTCTAACTTAACACCCTCATGAGATAAAATATGACCCAAATATTCCACCTCCTGTATTCCAAAGAACCATTTGGAGGTTTTTACATATAATTGTTTCTCCTCCAATAGTTTGAGCACCCTGTCAACATGTTGAACATGATCCTTCCAAGACTTGTAGTAGATAAGAATATCATAAAAAAATACTAACACAATTTTTTCTAAGGAATTGTTATCACCCCAAGAAACTCTCCTAGGTTGTATCTCAAAGATGCTCAGGAACATTACAAACTCAACATGATGTTGGAAATGGATGAATGGAAGGAATGATGCTTGTTCAAGCCAGATAACCACTCCTACTTTGCTTGACTCCAGACATGCGTGAACAACCCCAGACTACAAGGATTTAGACCACCAATTACTCACTGTTTAGGGATTGGGTGAATATGGAGAATACTAACCACACTAGCAGATGGACATGACCCTGTGATGGTCGGCTGCAACCAGTAAAGAGGTCTGCAAATTTGTTTCCTAATGCATAGACAGGATGACAACTCTCTGTCACTAAGTAAATAGAAACTTGAATAACACATTCACTGATACAAACAAGGCTTTAACATAGAGGTAGGATGACAGCTCCTCTAATGCTAAATATCAAGAGTTCATGAAAAATGCATAACAGGCACAACCTAGAACATAATAGAAGTGAAAAGTGAGCAATTAACAGCAAAAGAAGCTTGTATTAGCTGAAAATGAAGACGAGACGCTGCAAGTATCAAAGCAGTTACAGTCTCTATTATATTCCATTTGAGTTTGATTTAGAGGGCTGAGTCCCCTATGGTTAGGGCCCAACCCAGAGGCTCCAGTCTCTCTTTTGTGTATTTTATTCATGCATTTTCTTTCCTAGCAGTATTTCCTTTCCTTCCTAACAGTATTTGTTTATGAAAGATCACTTTTGCAGGTCTATCAATCACCTCTCTTGTTGGAAGTGTGGTTGGGATATTGTGCTGGAAAGCCAAAAAAATAATTATTTTCTTCCCACAATAGTTAGGTCGTTGATTAGCCTTCTTTTTATATTCCCGTCTTCTACAAATTGGTCATTGGTTTAACAATTTTCTTTAAGCATAGGAAGCATAATCCCTTTTCTATGTAGGTCCTATGCAAACTACAATATAGGTTGTAATTTAATGTAGTAGTTAGATATCAAATAAAATTCAGCTCATCGTTTCTTTGTTATTTCAACTTTCTACAATTTGCACTGTTAATATGGTCTAGATGTTTGGCAAGATTAGCTTTTTATGGTGTGTAGGTAATATTGTTGATTTAGGGGGTTAGAATTTTCATTTACACTCCTCATCCTACCACAAGCTCCCTTATTTTTACCTCAACAACTCCTTGAAAACATTGTTCACTGAGAGTACATTTATGGTTTGGTGAAGGCCACCATGTCCATTGTTCCTTGTGCAATATGGGCCCCTGAAGGGTACTAAGCTTGGAAAGGGCCTCATAAAACTTTATTATACTTTCCATTACCCTCTAACACCTTCATATTATGCTTTTAGCTCTCAGAATTCTCACGGATTCAATCTTGTAGCATAACAAAGAAATCTTGTAGCATCTTATAGCATTGTGTAGAAGCCCTTTAAATTTGACCAGAATTATTCTTAAAGCTTGATTTTTGTCTCCTATCCCTTAATAATGTCTCTAAGACTTTGAAACCATGATTGAGGAACACAAAATACCACTTAGGAATTTCCTTCCCACCATTGCACTTCATTTCAACAATTAGGGTTAGTAGACACATTCAAAAATGGAATAGCAAAATGATGATTTTCATTATTACTTTATAAAGCACCTAAAGAACTTTTTTGATGCAATATATATTGAATGAAGTGATTAGAGGATTATTTAATTCTCTTTACTTTATTCAAGGTATATTAGGTTTTCTTTCTTTGTTTTATGCTTCTTAAGCTATGGTTTATATTTCAAGAATTTTTATTTCCTACGCATGGACTAGGTTTCCTTTTGATGCATTTACCATTTGCAACTAGATTAATATCTACATTTTGTAAGTATAATAACCTTTAAATTTCAGCAAGTAGGTTATCATTTACATTTATGAAAAGTAGAGTAGCATTTCGATTTCTAAAAATAGATTAACATTTCCATTTCTACAAGTAGATTAGAACTTTCCTTTTATGCAATCTCTTTTTGCAAATCTAAATTCAATTGATAGAGTGGTCTATTGATGCGGGAGCATCTAGAACATTTCCATTTGTAAATATAGAATAAAATGGGGATAAAATTTCTGTGTTTTTTTTAGTTAAAATTAGGATAAAAAAATAGGGAATAAAGCTTCCAGCTTTAAGTCATGGTGTAAAAAAGGAAAAATCTTGCTTTTTCTAAGTGTGATCTATTCCTATGCATGTATCCATTATTATTATAAATAAAGGGGAAGCTGAGCTCTCATCTCAGGTAGCAGAGAGAGGGGCGATGCAAAGTATTGTAAAAAAAAGAAAAAATCCCTCTTGGCGTTCTGAAGCAAATGAATGATGTTTGGTTAATTAGATTGAAAAGTCGACGGTATGACTTTGAATTTATACAACTTATAACATGGTGTTATTGATTGCATGTCATATACTTAACTGTGGATTGGGGCGACGGTAATGAATGCTTCATTTTAATTTCGTCCTTATAGAGTAATTGCCTTTATGATGACGGTGTATTGAGATGTTAAATATTTGACTGAACTATGTATTGAAGGGCTTGAACCGCCTTCCCATTCGCTGGTTGATATTGTGGGGAATCTGTTTTTCCTTTTTGGAAATGGGTTAATTAATTGGCGTGTGCGCATTTGCTGTGAACGTGGAGAGCAGGAGCACTTGCGTAGGAGGGGATGTATGACGGTGGGTCGGTAGAGCTGTAATGAACAACAGAACTGTAATTTGTGGATTCAAACTGATGATGTCGTGGACAGTAAAACATTGGCTTAAACCTTGTGTATGAATGTGGAGGGCGCACCATAAAATCGTGGAAATGTTGGTATGAGTATAACTATTGCATGTTGAGAATTGTGCGGGCATTTATAACTTGTGTTTAATTCCGGGTAGGAGCAGAGTATTTGCATTGTTTGTAGCAGCGTATCAGGTAGTGTATATCAGATATTGGAAAATGCGAGTTGGTTGCACGGTTATGGTGTTTGTTTCTGCGACCCACACACGATTTTTCCACGCATAAATCCCACACACAGGTGACACCTACCTGTGCGCATAGTCCTGTATCGCATAGATTAGAGCAGAGGAGCGCGTGATTTCATTGATATTTTTTTTTTAACTGTGCGTATTCTACAGTTAATCGAATGTTGCCATTTTTTTGACCAAAAGATCTGACAAATCACTTCTGGCTTGGGGTTGTAATGAAGTTTTGTTTGGATTTTATGGAGATGCATGATTGGCATAACAAAGTATTGAAGATCCTGGTTTATGCGGGTTGAGGCCTGCATCAAGTGGTATCAGAGCAGGAGCAGCTCTTTTTGAAGGTTCAAGTGTTTTGTTAATTGCATGTGATGATTTTCGGACTGATGAATTTTGATTTACAGGAAGAGTGAAGAAATCTCAGCAGGAGGAAGGAGACGTGAATGTGGCAGAACCTGAAGATTCAATAGAGGTTGAGTAAAGTTGCATATGGGAGAAGCCTACAGGAGCAGTAGAGGGTGCTCAAAAGGTTCCAGCAGAGGAACTATGATTACCAAAAGACCAGATCCGGCGGGAAGGATTGGTGAGGTAAGTGGCAGCAAGAGAGCTTGCTGTGGCAGAGGCTTCATGCAACGCATAGCTGAAGAACTTATGGCGATGGAGAAGGCTAATAAAAGTCATAAAGGAGAGAGAAGAGGTTCAGAGAAATGCCACAAAGATGAGATGATTGCAGGAGTTCAAGAAAGAAAGATTGCAGAAATAAAGGCACAATTACAGGCACTGGAAGAACGGCTGCAGGAGCAGGAAAAGCAGAAAGGAAAATGGCTCTTTCCACTGAAGGGAAAGAGAGTGATTTGGAAAAAATTGCAGAGGAGGATGAGGCAAATTCATTGCCTTGTTGAAAAAGGGACTTAGAATTCTTGTGCTAGAGATGAAATTTGAAAATCCCACATGCATATTTGTTCAAAGGAAACTGTTGAAGGAAGCCGTCAGGACTAAAAAGTCTTGCAGTTTTAACACTGATGAGTTATGTATGTTTGCAGGTGATGTGATTACAGGTGTTGAGGAGGATGTGCCATCTTATGAAATTGTTACAGCACAAGAGGAAGTTCTTGTGGAAGTGAATCAGTCTGAAGTGCAGATAAGGGAGGTAACAGTTGATACTGTTGAACATTTTTTGCAAACTGAGAGTTTACATGCAGGTGATGAGATGGTAACAACAGGAAGCTTGGATTGTGAAAGTATTGAATATTGCACAGAAATCTTCTCAAAGGAGATGACAGGTTTATGGCAGGAGTTAAATGTTCTAGAGAAGAGACTAGAAGTACAGAGGATAAGAATTCAGAATATAAAGGCAGATATGAATGAAGATAAAGAGGTTTATTTTTATGAACCAGAATACAGATGCATTCTTGGAGAAGATGTTGCTGGGGTTAGACTGAGTGATAATATCAAGAATGATTGGGATTGGTACACTGAAATGCTGGCAGAGGGAAATAAGGCACTGAGGCCTTATGAATTTTATTCTAACCAGTGTTTTGTGAATGCAGGTGTTGGTGCAGAACATTTGACTCAGTTGAGGAGAGAAGAAGTTTTCTGTTCCAGAATACAAGATGGTATGGATGGTCAGGTGGTAGTCGGAGCAGAAACAAGAATAAGAGCAAGAATTCAGTAGGTAACAGGACGGACTGAGCAAGCCATCTTAGCTCAACAGGCAGCAAGAAATCAGCAGTCTGAAGATTTCTTAGACAAAGAAATTGAGCTCATTAGAAGAATCATGTTGAAAGTGTCTCAGAGGAAGACATCGGCAAGGAAGAGAAGTAGCAGAAGGACAAAAGATTGCGAGAGCACAACCAGTGGAGAGATGCAACATAAAGTGTGGAAACCAGGAGAAAAGCAACAAGCAATAGCGCATGGAAACTTGCAGCACAAGGTGTGGGATCCAGGCATACATAGATCCCAACACATGATCAGGAGATCATGATTAATTTTAAGGTTGGGTGTATGATGTGGGAGCATCTAGAACATTTCCATTTGTAAATATAGAATAAAATGGGGATAAAATTTCTGTGTTTTTTTAAGTTAAAATTAGGATAAAAAAATAGGGAATAAAGCTTCCAGCTTTAAGTCATGGTGTAAAAAAGGAAAAATCTTGCTTTTTCTAAGCGTGATCTATTCCTATGAATGTATCCATTATTATTATAAATAAAGGGGCAGCTGAGCTCTCATCTCAGGTAGCAGAGAGAGGGGCGATGCAAAGTATTGTAATAAAAAGAAAAAATCCCTCTCGACATTCTGAAGCAAATGAATGATGTTTGGTTAATTAGATTGAAAAGTCGACAGTATGACTTTGAATTTCTACAGCTTATAACATGGTGTTATTGATTGCATGTCATATACTTAACTATGGATTGGGGCGACGGTAATGAATGCTTCATTTTAATTTCGTTCTTATAGAGTAATTGCCTTTATGATGACGGTGTATTGAGATGTTAAATATTTGACTGAACTATGTATTGAAGGGCTTGAACCACCTTCCCATTCGCTGGTTGATGTTGTGGGGAATCTGTTTTTCCTTTTTGGAAATGGGTTAATTAATTGGCGTGTGCGCATTTGCTGTGAACGTGGAGAGTAGGAGCGCTTGCGTATGGAGGGGATGTATGACGGTTGGTCGGTAGCGCTGTTATGAACAACAGAACTGTAATTCGTGGATTCAAAATGATGATGCCATGGATAGTAAAACATTGGCTTAAACCTTGTGTATGAATGTGGAGGGCGCACCATAAAATCGTGGAAATGCTGGTATGAGTATAACTATTGCATGTTGAGAATTGTGCGGGCAGTTATAAATTGTGTTTAATTCTGGGCAGGAGCAGAGTATTTGCATTGTTTGTAGCAGCGTATTAGGTAGTGTATATCAGATATTGGAAAATGCGAGTTGGTTGCATGGTTATGGTGTTTGTTTCTGCGACCCACACACGATTTTTCCACGCATAAATCCCACACACAGGTGACACCTACCTGTGCGCATAGTCCTGTATCGCATAGATTAGAGCAGAGGAGCGCGTGATTTGATTGATATATTTTTTTAACTGTGCGTATTCTACAATTAATCGAATGTTGCCATTTTGTTGACCAAAAGATCTGGCAAATCACTTCTGGCTCGGTTGAGGCTTGCACCATCTATGTATAGATTTGTCTAGTCCATTTCATCAGAGTAACTTGAGTAGAGCTTAGCCTACTATGCATATAACATGACTACCTCTTAAGTTTGTAAAAACCTTGGATTGATAATTAAATTTGGTAGCCTTGGGAGTTGCAACCCTCTTGTTGCAATAATGGGGTTGATCACTTTTTGGTACCATTGCCAGGGAGGTGTCCAAGTAGGTGTTGTCTATGCTTATATTTTCTTTATTTTTCATTTTTCTTTTGCATTGCATCAATTTTTCTTATCTTGGAAAAAAAACACAAAAGAACGCACATTTATTTCATGCCTCGTAGGATTAGGGATAACCTAGGAAAATTGCTTCCAAAAAACCCCACCCCTTCAGCCAGTCAACCATCACTCTTCTTTGGTTACTGTGAACCTCCTACTTTGACTATAGAGGAGTTGGAAAATCCTTTAGTTGAGGAACCAGAAATATTTGAAGAACACATAGGGGAGGAAGAATCCAAATCACCTACCCAAAACATGGCTGAAAATAGACAGATTGAGCTCTTTCATATCAAAGAAACCAATGGGGAAGCCAAAATGAAGAACATAAGCCTCACTACTCTCACACACTTCCATGGCTTAGCCTTTGAAGACCTTGATACATTTATGTTTGAGTTTGTTGTGGTTTGTAGAACCTATGATTACACTTTTGATGAGCATAAGCTAAAGTTGTTCCCTTCTACCCTCAAGGATGCAGCCTTGCACTGGTTCATGAGCCTCGAAGGAGGAAACATCACCACCAAGGCTAATATGCAACAAGATTTTAATAAAAAATACAGGGATTATTGTAGGTCAAGATAACCAAAAGAACATATCTTTACGATGACCTTAGGGCTAGATGAATGCTTAGAGGATTGTGAGGAGATATTTAAACTCAACTACAAAAGAGCTAACTATACCCTTGACCCAAAATCCTTGAAGCTTGTACTTATCTTGGGGATTAGGGAGGATTTGATGGAGAACATTAATATGATGTTTGGTGGAGACATTTACCAGCTAACTTATGAAGACATTAGGGCAATATTCAAGAATCATTCTAGGGCTATAAGGAAGAGAGGTAGGTCTAGTCAAGGCTTGGTCAACACTTCTCCCTCTACCTCAACCATCAAACATGAAATAAAGAGTATGCTAGAAGACTTTAAGAGTGAGATGTTCATACCTTTTCCTTGCAAATGGATACTATGCAAATCAGAAAGAAGTAAGAGGAGGTAGAAAGGACATTGGTTATATTTTTCCCTAGATGCACCAAGAGGCACCCCAAAAATGAGTGTTGACTGTGTTATGCAACCAACTCACAAAAAAGATATATCAACGACTTAAACATTATCCTCTTCGAGTGGGAAACCTCCTTTACATTACATAAATGAACAATTCTTGGATGATACAAATGACAAGACCTCCTTTGTATATATAGGATTCTAAGGGGTTACAATATAATCAAAGCCTACATAACAATAATAATGTAAGTGCAGAACATAACAATAGTGAGCTTCTATGGGGCAAAACAATAACAATATGGGGGATACATGGGAAAAACAATAACAATAAGGGAGATATACTAATGTTATAGGAACCTAACATGCCCCCCTCCTTCAAAAATGTGTTGTCCTCAATGCTTGAGTAGTTCAGGATGCTTCTGTATAAAATTCTCATCCTCCCATGTGGAATCTTCAGTGGGTAAGTTCTTCCACTGAATGAGATATTTTCAAATTGATCGATTCTGTAGTTGTAAGGTTCTTGTTTTTGTGACTACTTCAGGCTTAAATATGAATTTTCCTTCTTCGTCAAGTTCTAGCAACACTGTTTGAACTGGCAATTTCTCACAAATAACCTTCTTTAAGCATGAAACCTGGAAAAATCGGTGTACTCGGGAAGATGTAGGCAACTTTAATTTGTAGGCCATAGTACCAATATTTTGCAACACCTTGTAAGGACCGTAGAACTTGGGTGATAATTTATTAACCTTATTATCTTGCTTAAGAGATATTTGTTTGTATGGTTGTAGCCGTAAAAATAGTCAATCACCCACATCAAAACTTCTTTCCCTACAGTACTGATATGCCTATTGTTTCATTTGATTTTTTGCTAGAGTGAGGTTATCCTTTAAGAGTTGGAGAACTTGTTGTTGATGCTCGATGTAATCTTCCACTGCTTGAACCTTAGAATTTTATCTTAAAGATAATGTGATGGATGGTGGATGATATCCATAAAGTGCCATAAATTGAGTCATTTTTGCTGCAGTATGGAAGGAAGTGTTATACTACCATTAAGCTATAGGTAACCAGTTGACCCATTGTGTTTGTCAAAAAGGTACAAAGAAACAAAGATATCCTTCCAAACATTTGTTCACTATCTCAGTTTTCCCATTAGATTGATGATGATAAGATGAGCTATGAGCTAATTGAGTATCAAGACAACAAAATAATTCCGTCCAAAAATTTCCAGTGAAAATGGGTTCTCTTTACTTACTATAATCTTTGGATTTCCATGAAGCTTTTGAATTGTTTCCATAAATGTAGTAGCAACTGTACTGGCTTTAAAAGGATGATATAATGCACAAAAGTGTGCATACTTGGAAAGCCAATCAATTACCACCATGATGACACTCTTTCCTTGAGACTTGGGTAAAATTGTGATAAACTCCATTGAGGCCTCTTCCCAATGATGGCTTGGAATGGATGAAGGTTGTAATAAACCTGAGGTCTTAATTGTCTCAACTTTACTTAGTTGGCAAACCAAAAGTTTTGCCACAAACTTTTGAATATCAGATTTAAGGCCATCCCAAAAGAATTCCTTCTTGATCCTATGGTAAATTTTTAGAAATTCTCAATGCCCTCCTAAGGGAGAGGTGTGCAATTCCAAAAGAATCCTTTGTTTGAGTTGGGAATTATTACATATATATAAGCGATCTTTGTACCATAATGAATCATTTTTCCAGCTAAATGTATCAGATGTACTAGGATATTGCTGCAACCTTTCAATGAGTGACCACACCTCTTCATCATTCTTCCATTCATCCCTTGCTTCGGTTGTACACTCAGGTTGGGTAATAGAAATGGCACAAAGAAACGCTTCCACATCCTCGCCCTTTCTTGAGAGTGCATCTGCAACAACTTTTTTCTTCCCTTTTTATAGATGATTTCAAAGTCATAACCCAACATCTTTGTCACCCATTTTTGTTTCTCTTGTGAAGATAATCTTTGTTCCAAAATGTATTTAAGACTATCATGATATTTTTTTACCTTGAAGTATCTTCCCATTAGTTAAGGTCGCCATTGCTTAGGTGCATATGGTATTGGCAACATTTCCTTCTCATAAATAGGTTTTTGTAAATACTTTCCTTTGATTGGATGACTTTCAAAAGAAATGGGTCTTCCTTCTCACATTAAAATGCACCAATTCCATTTCATGAAGCATCACATTCCACAATAATTTTTTTTGGAAGTCTAGCATAGCTAAGACCGGTGCTTGGCACATTTCCTCTTTAAGATGTTCAAAGGCCCTCATGAGATAAAATATGACCCAAATATTCCACCTCCTGTATTCCAAAGAAACATTTGGAGGTTTTTACATATAATTGTTTCTCCTCCAATAGTTTGAGCACCCTGTCAACATGTTGAACATGATCCTTCCAAGACTTGTAGTAGATAAGCATATCATCAAGAAATACTAACACAATTTTTTCTAAGGAATGATTGTCCAAAACTTTTTGGAGATCAGGAGAAATAGATGATTTCAATGTTTGAACCCTTAGTGAGCATAATTTTGCAATTACACCCTGTTTTTCTTTCTTCAAAAGCTTTGTCATGCCATTATATCTAATTATATTTCTTGGCTTCCCTGCAATACCCATTAATTCAACTTCCTTTCCTTCCCAAAAAAAAATTCGAGAAAAGTTCTTGAAACTTGAAGGTTATCGTCCCCAAAGATTATAACCATTGGAATCCTAGTACAAGAACAACACCACCCATTGGAATGGAAAGCATTGGACTATTCAATACATATTACCCCATGGTTATCTTGATATTATGATAGTTTCCAGATAAATTTATAGTTCCTCCATTTGAAAGCATCACTTGACACTCTGGTGGTGGATATAGGAAGCAATTTAATTCCTTGGCTATCTTACAATGAATAAAAATATGTGTACTACCTGAATCAATCAACACTATTACCTTTTTCTTCTTGATATATTCTTCTATCTTGAGGGTTTAAGGAGTGGTAATTCATGCCAATGGATTACAAGATATGGTCAGATTCGTTTCTTCTTTCTCTGGGGTTGGTTCCCGGTGTATATCCTCGTCTTTTGATGTTTCTTGTTCCTTTTCTTCCTCCTCTTTAAAGTCTATGTAGAATAATTTATTCTCAGTACACTTATGACCTTTAGTGTATTTTCTATCACAACTGTAATAAATCCCTTTTTCTCTTTTTTCCTCCAATTATTTTCGTGTCAACCTTGTAGGTTGTGAAAGACTAGGAGAAACAATGTTTCCATATTTATAGTTGTGAGTGGTACACTTCCTTGTTTCCATATTTTTCTTTCAACTTTTCTTGCCACCTTGAGTGCATTCTCCAATGAATGAGGTTCCCAAAGGCAAACCTCATGTTGTATGTTATCTTTTGAAGTCCCTATGAAGACATCAATCCTATGTTCCTCTGGAATATTGGTTACCCTAATATTCAATTTTTCGAAGTCTTCAATGTGCTCCAACATTGAACCCTTTTGTTTTAGATTTATCAATTGGCTAAAGAAGGTGTTGCTCTTTGTATCTTCATAATGTGATATCATTTGCTCCGTAAAAATTGACTAGGTGACAAGTGGTTTACAAGAACAAATCCATGTATACCATACAAACTGATTGGGTTCTAAATACAAAGATGAAATACGTACCTTTTGTGAGGGTGGCACATCCCATAGATCAAAATATTGTTCCATCGGTAGTATCCATGTTATCGGATCCTTTCCATCAAACTTCTTCATATCTATCTTTAGAATGTGATGGTTCTTAAACCCCACATTCGAGTCTATAAAATCGTAATTCATATTCCTTTTGTCCTCATCATGGTTTTCATGGATTACCTTATCATCACTGCGAAGCCTTTCTTGCAACAATCTTGTCAAACCTTCCTTCAAAACTTCCATGTCTACTTTCAAACCATACATCTTAGCTTCCATGCCATCCTTCAAACGTTCCATGTTTTCTTTTAAAGCATCCATTTCAACTTTTAGTTCATATTTGGTTGCTCTTTGTGAGAGTGAAATTTGTTGCACTTGGTCCCTTAATTTTGATATATCATGTTGCAATTCTTCCTCTTCATGCGTTATAGTAGAGCTTTCTAAGGGCTTAATGGGCATAGAATTAATTTTCCTAGGAGGAATTATAGAACCCAATACTAATATCTATGCTTCAATATGCCCTTGGAATCACTTCATACTAATTTTTCAAACAAAAGTTATGCAATTTTTAAAAAAAATACACACCTTTTTCATTTTTTAGGAGCTTGATCTTGGTAGTGGTCTCACTCTGTTTCATTCTCCGGATTGGGAGAATGAAGTCTTCCAAGTTGGACTACTGTAGGAAGTTGTTGGCTGCTGCAAGTTGTTGCATAGTCGAAGTTTCTAGGAAGAGGTCAATCTTCTGGAGGCTGACTGGGTGTGGAGGGAAGGTCTGGTAAAGGTCTAGGGTGAAGAGTCTCAATGAATACTATTGAAAGGAAGAATTACTTTGACTGGCTTTTCCCCTTGACGGGGGCTTTTCCCTGGCATGTGCCTATATCTTGTGTTCATTGTTTTATGTGCTACTTCTTTTTTTAATTTCTTGATAAACTAAAGAAAGAATATATAAAGAATTATAATAATAAGAAATGTCCCAAGTAATTATTAAGATCGAGAAAATTTTTAATGCCTTTCTGATTTTCCAACATGCTATCAGAGCTGTGGTGAAGAAAGAAGAAAAAGGCAGATTCATTCATAGGCACTATCTTGGGGAATGAGACTATCATATTCAAGGAAGATGTCTAACGCTATCAAGGGGGAGATCAATCTTGAAGGAGAATTTAACTTCAGATCCTAAAAGAAGAGTATTGACCTAATCCTCGAGAAGAACAAGGTGCTAGACTTGGTTAAAGGAAATGTAAAGAAGCCTACAGAAGAAGCCAGTGATGCAGACAATGCAAAATTCAAGGATCTAGAATTGGTGCATATGACTCTTATGGTAGAAGGGATAAACGAAATTTTTGTCCCATTAATAGCTAACATTGATCATGCTTAAGAGATGTATGAAGCCTTTTCGAAGTTGTTCACTATTAAGAACATTGGTTAGGTAGAAAATTTGAAGAATGAGTCGAGGACTACGAAGATCACTAAACAAGATACTGTGGAAAACTTCTTTGTGAAGATAGCTAGACTCAGGGATGATCTCTTGGCCATTAATGAGATTGTTTTGGAAAAAGATAGTTATCTCCACAAGAAGAAGGATCTCTCAAGACAAGGTTAGTCAAGAAACAAAGGCGTGCTTTGAATTCATTGATTGACAATATTATTCATTTGATGATCTATTACTAGTCTTTTTATGACTAGCAGTATTGAATCCTTGTGATTTGTTTTGGGTGATTCGTCTCTTGATAGATCCACCCACCCCAATCTTATATGGTTTGCTAGAACCATAGAAAATTTCTGGACAACCCTAACCGAAGGGTATGCTATTGGGAATGTTTGAAAACCTAAACTAATTAGGGATATTGTGAGATGATAGTTGAAGTATTTATTGATGATCTCATATTTGGATTTTGGTATGATTGGGAAATCCTAACTTGTTAGGATGGAATGATAAGATCTAAAATCTTGGAATCTTTGAAGTTTTGGTAATATAGGGTTTGTTATGTTTCCACATTGGAACCCTATCTCGTTGGGATTTGGTGGAATGTGTGTTCTATATTGGAACCCTAGCTCACTGGGGCTTGGTGGAATGTGTGTTCTACATTAGAACACTAGCTCATTAGGGTTTGGTGGAATGTGTGAGAAAGACCCTTATATTGTCTTAGAATTGATTTACTTGGTATGTGCGTATTGTATGATCAAAACCTAGTATAACGTATATGTTTGTGTGTCTAACTCTTATTGATATTTGTGAAGTTGGGTTTGACTATCTCATGATATGAAATTTATTTGAATGGTGATGAAAGTTAGGCATATAGAGATATGTCATTTTGGTTGAATCCCTAGCTTGGTCTAGGTTAGATTTATTAATGTTACTGGACATATGATATGATCACGTATGGTTATGAATTCCTAGATATGTGTGTTGAGCTAGTCATTGCTAGTCATGAGCCTTAGGATTTAATGAAGCCTTTGTCTGAGATTCTAGGATGTTGATGTTTGGAAATCTAGGGTGTTATAGCTAAAGCCTAGTGAAGTTAAAATATTTTTAGTATGAGTGATATAACAATATACCTAGGGGGGATAATATCGGGTACAGAGGGAGATACCCAAGGGAATAACGTAATAATGGGATGGGCCATAGTAATAAATAAGGTGGTTAACCTGTATCATGTAAGAGACCACAAGTAGTTAGCAATAATGTAATAAGCCCATGGTATTAGATAGATGGTATTGAGGGAACCATGGTAATGACCCATGGTATTGTATGTATGAGGCCTATATAGTGGCTAGAGACTCCCCATTGAGAGATGTCAAGGAATATCATATGAACAGACATATGGCTTGTGGAGTGTTCTCCTTCCTTAAGGAGTGAATGTATGGTGTTGCCCTACCTTAAGGGTTTGATCAATAAAGAAATATTTATCTATATTCAGATCTTGTTATTTCTTGGGTTTATCTCTATTTTCATATATTTTCATGTCAGATATATAACAAGTGGTATTAGAGCTATAACAAGTGGTATCAGAGCACTTTCTTGGGCAAAGAATATTTTTTTTAAAATTTTTTGCAGGAACTTTTTGGGGCGGTGACTTTGCAGATCAGATTTGTATGTTCTGGTGAAAAATATATAGAATATAATTACAAATTTAGTTTGTTTGTGAAAAAACACCCAATTTGAAAAAAAAGATCAGTCGAATTGGAGTTCGGATGAGGGAGATATTGTTGATTTAAAAATCAGCTGCGTTGCAGACATTTTTCAGGGCAACGAGTTTGTGGATCAGATCTGTACATTTTGGTGCAAAATATGTAGAATCTAATTGCAGATCTGGGTTTTTTGTGAAAAAGAACCCAATTAAAAAAAAAAAAATCGGCCGAATCGGAGTCCAGATGAGGGAGATATCATTGATTTAAAAATCAGCTGTGTTGTAGACATTTTTTGGGGCGATGAGTTTGTAGATCATATCTATATGTTCCGGGCCAATATTTGTAGAATATAATTATATATCTGAGTTTTTTGTGAAAAATACCCAATTTCAAAAAAAAAAAAAATTGGTCCAATTGGAGTACGGATGAGGGAGATATCGCTGATTTAAAATCAGCTCTTTTTCAGAAATTTTTGTGAAGGCGGGACAACTGCAGTGCAAATCTGAAATTCTAGGATCGGAATTTGATAAAGATGTACAAATTTGATGGCTCTGATCCAACAATATGGCTAGCACAAATGGAACAGTATTTCACTCTGGAACACATCATAGATGATGAAACTAAACTAAGTGTGACATCCATTTACTTGGACCAAGAAAGATGGCAATGGTGGTAATGTCATCAAAAATGCTATCCAAGGACAATTACTTGGCAAATGTTTGAAAAATCCATTTGTGACCGCTTTGACCCTAAATTTAATTTTTTGGGTCCTCTTACTAAGCTCAGACAAACAGGCACACAACGTAGCAAAGATTTTATTTTTACAGGAAAGAAGGAAACCAAGAAACCTAAAGGGTTGTTTTCTATTGGTATCTCCTTATTGCAAGTTCATGGTTGTATTCAAAAGGCGAAGATCATTATGTCTATAAATCCTAGCTACAAGCATAATTTTATCAATGTTAAATTGGCAAAAAAATTTCAAGTTCTAGCAAAACACATTGAAAACACACAGGTTGATGATGAGGATGTTCAAGTTTATAAGGATTTGAATTTTTATATGGATAAGTATGTGTTGCATTGTGATTTTTATATTTCAGATATGGATAACATGGATGTTGTTTTGGGATATCCTTGGATGGAATTTGTGGGTACCGTCAATATTAATGTGCAGAAGAAATTCATGAAACTCTTATATAAAAAGAAGAAAATAACATTGCAGGATATTTCTATTAAGACCCACACAGAGACTATGGAGGCAGAAGCACAAAGATCTAATGGCACTTACAGATCAGATGACGAGCCTTTGATGGTCAAAAATCAAACACAAACATCAAACCAGGTACCAAAAAAACAGGGAGTGTCCAAGGAGGCTGAAGCAGAAAAGGTTGCAGGTACTGATACATCAGATGAGGACTCAGTGGTTGAAGTAATAATGGAACATAAGAAATAACAGCAAGCACCACAACATGTACCAGATACCAATTAGCCTCCATTAGGTGGTGAATTAAAGAAAGATACATTATTGGTTACCACTTCAGCATATCACCACCCACATCACCCCGCAAGAAAACAACCAACAAGATGGCAATGAATTAGCCACAAGGACAACAACCCTTGCATGATAGATAGAGAGGAGTGACGATCCACCTACTACACATCAACACAGAAGATCCGCCAGGGTCAACTTCCATCTCAAGCAAGCGAGGCAACAACTGGATCGAGGGTTCACATTTCTCTTGGATGGATAAATGCACGTGCATGGTACCAGTGGACTAGTCTTTTGAGTAGATCTTATTATTTATGTTCTTCATATATTTTGGGGACGAAACATGTTAAGGGGGGTGGAATGTAGTATACCTAGGGGGGATATTATGGGGTACAAAGGGAGGTACCCAAGGGAATAATGTAATAATGGGATGGGCCATAGTAATAAATAAGGTGGTTAACCTCTATCATGTAAGGGACCACAAGTAGTTAGCAATAATGTAATAAGCCCATGGTATTAGATAGATGGTATTGAGGGAACCATGGTAATGATCCATGGTATTGTATGTATGAGGCCTATATAGAGGCTAGAGACTCTCCATTGAGAGATGTCAAGGAAAATTGTATGAACATGCATAGGGCTTGTGGAGTGTTCTCCTTCCTTAAGGAGTGAATGTATGGTGTTGCCCTAACTTAAGGGTTTGATCAATAAAGAAGTATTTAAATATATTTAGATCTTGTTATTTCTTGGGTTTATCCCTATTTTCATATATTTTCATGTTAGATCTATAATAGGTATGCTATTGGGAATGTTTGAAAGCCTAAACTAATTAGGGATATTGTGAGATGATAGTTGAAGTCTTTATTAATGATCTCATATTTGGGATTTTGGTATGATTGGGAAATCCTAACTTGTTAGGATGGAATGATAAGATCTAAAATCTTGGAACCTTTGAGATTTTGGTAATTTAGGGTTTGCTATGTTTCCACATTGGAACCCTATCTCATTGGGATTTGGTGGAATGTGTGTTCTATATTGGAACCCTAGCTCATTGGGGCTTGGTGGAATGCGTGTTCTACATTAGAACACTAGCTCATTAGGGTTTGGTGGAATGTGTGAGCAATACCCTTATATTGTCTTCGAATTTTACTTGGTATGTGTGTATTATATGATCAAACCCTAGTATAACCAATATGTTTGTGTGTCTAACTCTTATTGATATTTGTGAAGTTGGGTTTGACTATCTCATGATATGAAATGTATTTGAATGGTGATGAAATTTAGGCATATAGAGATATTTCATTTTGGTTGAATCCCTAGCTTGGTCTAGGTTAGATGTTTAATGTTACTGGACAAATGATATGATTACGTATGGTTATGAATTCCTAGATATGTGTGTTGACCTAGTCATTGGTGGTCATGAGCCTTAGGATTTAATGAAGCCCTTGTATGAGATTATAGGATGTTGATGTTTGGAAATCTAGGGTGTTATAGCTAAAGCCTAGTGAAGTTAAAAGTTTTTTAGTATGAGTGATATAACAATCTGAAATCTATTAGATGATTGCTAAAAACGAAAATCTAGGGTTTTGCAGTTAAATCCTAGTAGTGACATTGTCTAGTGTGAAATATAACAATATGAGATTTATGCATGTAATGATTGTTGAGATTGGAAATCTAAGGTTTTGAAATTAAACCTTAGTCAAAGTAAAATCTCTAGAATATGATGATTTGAGATTTGTATAGGATTGTTGAATTTGTGAAAATGGAATTCTAGGGTTTTGGAGTTGAACCTTAGTCGAAGTAGAAATCTCTAATGAATGTTGACTATATGATAATTTGAGATTTGTGAAGAAATTGTTGAAATTTGAATTTTGGGTTGAGTATGATGGTTGCTCAGAAATATAGGGTTTACAACTAACCTTAGTAATAGTTGGTCATGTTAGTGACTGATTGATGGTTGATTGAAAATTTAGGGGTTTGGAACTAGCCTTAGTGGAAGCTAGTCAGGATAATGACTAAGTTGTGATTGACTTAGATTGATTCTTTTGTATGACATCTAGGATTTGTATGAATCCCTAGTGAGAAGTCTAACACATCTATTTTGGAAGGTTTTTAGATGATTTGTAGATCCATATTTGTGTGAATGGTTTCTAGGGTTTTATATATGTTGTAGTAATGTATGTCATACCTTTGGAAGACATATTGAAACCTTAGCTGGAATGAGTGTTGTTATGAAATAGTCTAGGGTGTATGACAAAGTCCTTATCAAGATGTTGAAGAGTATATGTCTCTGGTTTATAATTAATTCTGGGTATCTGATATGAATAAAGTTGAAATACTTCCATGTTTTTGATATGGCTAACATCATGCCTCTATAGTTTTGGTTGTACTTGTTATCTAAGCTATGCAGGTACACAATCTTCAACTTGGTGAAGATGCTCAATGTGACAAGCAAGTTGTGCAGGTACACAATCTTCAACTTGGTAAAGATGCTCGATGTGACAAGTATGACGAGGTTGATGATAAATCTGATGAAATGGTTGGAAGCCACGAAAATATTCTCCTATGTCGAAAAAGAAGAAGTTGATCTCCCAGAGGAAGCATGAATAGAAGAGATATCCCTAAGATTAAGAGGGAGTTTGGATAAAGAGGTGCTTGCTAGTTGAGAGGGAATGTGAGATATGGTTCTTTGCTTCATGTGGCATGCACTAGACTAGGACTAAAAATCGTAAGTCTGAGTGAAGGCCATGAACAAGAAAAGGAAATTGGAGAATGCATTTTGAAGTGCTGCTGAAAGAAGGAAAGCATGATATGACTAAAGAATATGTTGCTACATATGAAGTAGGAAGAAAATGTATGATTGAGGAATCTTCTGTCAAAGATTCAATTGATAGTCCTACTATGGAAATTTGATAAGAAAAATTTATTGCCTTGAAGATCCCGGAGGTTTGTATTTGGTTATGTACATACAAAAGTATATTATTGATTGGGGTTGTGTTTGTACATGTGAATCTCTCGAAGAAAAAAATCTTGGTTACCAATCAGTTTGATTGGGAGAGATTGGTCATTCTTGATCTGCTGGATCAAGGGGTATTGAGGCTTTGTGACTGAAGCATTACCTCAGAGAACATCTAGCCAACACATTATGTTGATGTCTAGAAGTTGGAAAGGTGGCGTTGATCATTGAGCTCTGTTTTGTATACACACGTGGATTTTTGGGTTGATGGTTAGCAAGTAAGTTTGATGGTACCTAGAGGGTATGAAAGCTTGAGTCCATCTTAGTCCCTCCAGGATAGATTTTCCTGGTCAGGAATCTAGTCCATGGCATTGCGGTGCCTAAATTATTGAGTGACTGGTTAGATAGATTGTCCTGGTTAGGAATCTAGTCCATGGCATTGTAGTGCCTAAATTGATTGACTGGTTGGATAGATTTCCCTCGTCATGAATTTAGTCCATGGCATTGCGGTGCCTAAAGTTCTTCATGGTTCATATAGTTTGATATCTTCCATTGTATATGTACATTATGAATACATCCCTAGTTAAGAGGGAGTGTTGGAAAAATTAACCATGTTCGGTCTTCAATAATGTTCTTGAGTCATTATGTAATGTACTGAGTAATTATGTAATGTACTTGTCAAAAGAATAAAGAAAATAATAATAATAATTACTATTATTATTGTGAGTTATTAAAGAATGGGTTTAATGCTTAGGTCACCATTTTTAGGTCAAAGTACCCATTGAGGACTTCTAGGATTTATGTTGAGTCTATAGAATTATTGTACATTTAAAGAGACCCTTCTTGGGTTTTTGAATCATGTAAAAAGGTTTAATATTGAGTAAAATATGAATTATGGAACCTTCACACCATGTCGGCCTAAGGGAAGATCAAGTCGGCCTAAGGCCCCATTCGACCCCACAAGAAGCTTATAAAAGGAAGGACTTTGAATTCATTTGGAGCATCAATTCTCATCTTCTCATCTACTAGGCATAAGTACAAAAATCTTGTTTTTGGGAAAAAGTACGCAGTGGATAGCTGGGAAAGTATGTTTCCAGGAATCTAAAGTGAATGCGAGTTTGGGGAAGTCTAAGGAGAAGAGAAAAATCAAAATTTTGGTGGAGGCCTCACTCTGTTTCATGCTCTCGATTGGGAGAACGAAGTCTTCCAAGTTGGACTATTACCGAAGGTTGCAAGTTGCTGCATAGTCGAAATTGCTAGGAAGAGGTCAATATTTTAGAGGCTGACTTAGTGTGGAGGGAAGGCCTGGTCAAGGTCTAGGGTGAAGAGTCTCAAAGAATACTATTGAAAGGAAGAATTACATTGACTGGGTTTTCCCCTCGAGGGGGGTTTTTCCATGGCATGTGCCTACATCTTGTGTTCATTGTTTGATGTGTTGCTGCTTTTGGTAATTTCTTGATGAACTAAATAAACAAGATATACAAATTGTAATAATAAGAAACATCACAAGTAATTATCAAGATCGAACAAATCTTTACTGCCTTTCTGATTTTCCAAAAATGAAGAGTAAGAAAATTCACCATGACCAAAATTTTGGGATACCCCATGCTTTACAGATGAAATCACTCCTTCCTCCTAGCCAGAAATTTCATAGAGACAACCTACCCACATATAATTTAGTTGGAGAGGTTTACTGAGAAATGAGGAGATCATGGTTGCCAAAAGTGGCATCCCATTCACCAGTCTTCTTGTGTGCCAAAGCAATGGAGTGGCTTGTACAACATTTAGATCTACAGGAAGCCATGATCATAGATAGTAACGAAAAACCTCCTGCATCATTTAGTGCTTCGAATATAGAGCTATATTATAGGATACCCAAAAATGAAATTGCATTGGATGAAGAGTGGTTCATGAATTTCAAGGTATTTACTAAAGAGATCCTAGAGAAGTGGTGGTCAAGGAAAGGAGTTTTTGGGACAAGGCCCAACAAAGAATACCCTATCAATATGCTCAAAACCCCTTTCTAGTTTGTGACGACCATCCCTTGAAAATTATATGGTTGACCAAAGTAGAAACCTTTCTAGAAGTTTGGGTGCCTTTGATGTATACAATGGATGTTAAAGGAAATATCTTCCATTGGGTAGACATCCTAGTAAGTAATCTAAAGGAGGGTATTGAAAATGCTTGGTATTCTAGAGAGAACCCCTAACTGTTTCTAGGACATTTTTCCGTGTCAATAGATCCATTTATGTATCATAGGGCTTTATCTTCAATTTGACTATAAAAGGGTCTTTGGAAACATGATAACTAGATGCTTGATGAAAGATTATATGTTTATCAATCATGAGACTCTTTTGACTTCTCCTTTCTTTGTCATATATTTTCACTCATTCTTAATGCTAACCACAACATAGTCTCTAAACATTTTTTATTAACTCTTGTCATTCTAATAGGTTAAATATTGGAAATGTAGATAACCTATCATATATTTTGAAAATACATTGTATCTTATTTTATAATCTTAAAAGTCGTGGCTATGTTTTTGTTCATGTAATAGGTTTAAATTCAATTGTATTATCTAGCTATTCTAGATTTTCATGTTTTTGCTAAAATCTCAATACATAATTGTAAGATTGTACTATTTAGTTGTTTACGATATATTTTTAACTATATAAATCCATTCTAACACTCTAGAAAATCCACAAATCATATAAATTGTGCATATTACCCAACTCAAACGTACCATCTATGTCAACAATATCTAAATTTTAGTAAAAAGATTATAAAAAATATAACATAAAATCTCCATAATATTAAAAAATAGAACAAGTATATATATATGAATGGATGTTAGTTTAAGTTGAGTGGTGGTACACGGCGCTGCAGTCCTTTGTGGTGGAATATTACGACTTTCCACGTTACCCATTTTTTTTTTTTTTAATATTTTCCTTAGTGGCGGCAATTTTCTGTGTGTCCAATCCAAAGTGTGTAATCCACAAGGAAGGAATCGGAGTTGGGCGATTGGCGTGTGCCACCGAATTGATTGGGGTGGACCCATGCTAAATGTCTTTGAGTCTTGGGTGGTTAACCTGTGTCCTTAAGTCTGAACAAAACTAGCTCTTAACCAAACATAAACAATTTTGCAAGTAGTTGTAAAGCCTACTCCACCCCTAAATGTGTAATGCTATATTATTATAATAATAATTTTTAAAATAGCCTATTAGAGGTTAGAAATATTTGTTTATTAAAAAGAATATGAGATAAGGACATTCGAAATTGAGGAATTCATTTTTGGCTCACAATTTCAATTTGATTTGCGAAAGTTGAAAATGGAATATATGCTAAGTTGAAAAAGAATAAGGGGAAACTGTTGGGTAGGAATCGAGATTTGACATTGTAAAGCAAAAGCACTGAAATAAGAGGAATATTCATTTCATTAATTTTACTGATCTTAATTGATTTGATTTTATATTTAAGAATATTTATGTCATTAATTTCATTGATTTTATATGAATGTTTAAAGAGAAATTGTATTACAATTTTTGGAAAAGTTTAGTTGGCAGTATAAGATTAAGTTTAGTTGGTAGCATAAGATTATGGTGTTGTTATGTGTTTTGAAAATAAAAGATGATGATCAAGTTATACATTAATTTGATGGATTTAATGTTTAGATTACATTGGAAGTAATGCTTCCATGTGTTGTCATGAGTTGTTATTGAGAGTTTCCAAGGGCTAATTTAGAAGTTGTCGTTTCCTAGGTATGCGTTGTAGTCATGATCTAGAAATGTGAAAGTGAGAGATTTATGTATTATATATGTGTAATTGTTGTGATCAATAAAGATATCATGTTCTGTTTGGTATTGTGTGTAATTGCTCTATCTTCTCTCTTTCTATTTTCTAACATGGTATGAGAGCCATAAATGCTAAGCCCTGTTTGCATGTCCTTGTGTTGTTTTTTCTACCTCAATTGTTTGTTTTGGCCTGTGATGCACGGATCTAGATCTAAGATCCTGTTATGTAATTTGTTTCCTTGTGCCCAACGTGCAACAAGTCGTTTGAACTACTCATCATGTCGTAGGCAATGCATACATTGCAGAGTTTGTTGTATGGATGTCATTGTCCCTCTTAAATGAATGTTGTTAGTCCATCAGATGGTTCATTACTTGAGGATCAGTATATAGTTTACTCG